>KZ072301.1:180114-192894 GCA_002091845.1 Anopheles cracens
CAAGCAAGCAGGCAACGGATCCGCGAGTTCAAACGCGCAAAAACAACCCCGTGCGCGCGCGCACACGATAAAGAGGGGCGAAATAAATTATTCCCATTTATTGTGTGCGCATCCCCGACCCACGGACGAACGCTTGCCCCACCCGGATCTCCGGTCCCGGAAGCCGGCTGAGCTCAGCTTACAGCGTTATGATCATGGTTCGCGCGAAATGGAAATTTAAACTGGATCGTCCCGATGCAGTCCGCACTCGGTGGGTGTTTGTGTGGACGACAGGAAACGCCGAGCCGAGCGGCCTTTTTTACATTCAATTTGCGCCGATCTCGCCGAGCGCCCGCCATATGCAACCCACTAACCACCGCTGATCCGGGCGCACAATTGTGTCCCCTTCCCGCGGCTTGACCGCGTGGTCGCGCGATCGCGTGGCCAAGCTTCGAAAAACGCCCCCGCCGGGCGTTGGTCTTCGGCTGGAGCCAGACGACGGTGGTGAATACTGGTCGCGAGCTCCAGATATCCAGCGAAAAACCAGTTTCGGCTGCCCCAGGAAGCTGGAGAACGCGTGGAGAACCCCTTTTGATGGCTCGCTCGTGCCCAAGATCAACGACGCCTTCGGGGTAGACGGGCTGCAGTCCCGGTGCCCGGGTTCAAACCGATTATGGACGATGGTATTGCCCAACGGTGGTTTTACTTCGCACTAGACGAGCCGGTACATGACCGGTACTAGGGCTGTTCCAACATAGGCAAGAAGGAAAACTTGAACAACACTACCATAGCTCCTATTAGTCGCGAGTAGATTTCTTCTAATGAAGTCTAGTAAATGCACTCAATAGGATCATGTTTCAACCCGCCAATCCGTCGATCTAAACACGAGCTCGAAACTCACATCTGTTTCTGCCACGGCAAGACATCACCCTCCAGTGCCTACTGCGGGATTAGGTGAGGCATTATCTCTCTATTCTCCAACACCGGCGGCGATCATCATCATCATCACAATTATTAGGCCCATCATTAAGCCCGTACCGGCACGCTCGTGTTAATCATCTTGTAAAGAAAGCTCTCCGACGCGGGCTTACCGTTCTGCGTGGGCTGGAAGCCGCGTCCGAAAGAAAGTTGTCGTGCCGTGGTGGACTTTAGGAGGCGCAAGAAATTAGGAAGACTGGCTATTTGTGAGGCATTATGCATACGGAATACCGTCCGAAGCACGCCTACTCCAGCTAGCGTGCCAGGTGGGCAGCAGACTACAGATCCAGATCGGTAGGAGTTATGCCTTATTAGGTAGCGAACGTCGTCCCATCGGGGCTTACAGCAACTCCGGCGGCGACCACTGCAATAACTTTCCCCAAATACTATAAGATTATTGCTTCATTTTATCGCCACAAGATCTTGTGATTTGTGGCCGCGAGTTCGGCTGCCATTGTGCGACTGAAGAAGTTCTTATTTCAAACACATTACGTCGGTTAGAGCACGCAAAATTACCCGCGGCAGGGAAATAAATTAAGGAACACCTTTTTTTTCTCCTCAGCCCGTGATGCAAACAATGGCATTTGAATATCCCATTAGCGATGAATAATCGAGCTTTATTAGAAGTCTTCTCCTAATGGTTCCGCTCCGGAGCCGTCGTTGCGTGGACCGTGGCAAATTGACGGCCGTATAATTATCATTCAAATGACTTCGCCCCGTTGTGGAACGGGTTCATCCTAGTTCCAACTATTGGGATCTTCTCTTCCTCCCCGGTTTTGTGTTCTTCTTGCGGAAGATGCTCCACACAAGTTCAGCGACTTCGGGTTGGGTGGACAAAAATGTGCAAAACATTATTTACGCCAGTCTGTAAATCAAGCTTCCAAGTCTCGGAGATCTCGCTCCCAAAACGGAACCCATCGTCACCTGTCTTCTTCGGTGAGATTACAATCTGAGCCCCTCCTCGTATTCCCACCAGGCCACCAGCTGACGTTCAAATGTGATTTAGAAATTATGTGCACCGATCACACTGATTGGGATCGCAGTGTCCCACCGAGCAGCAGCCCGCTAGTCCGTTGACTTCTATCACCACCACGTTGGGGCATCGGCTAGCTCGCGCCTACGATAAGATCACGGTTCACTCCTATCCTATCGGCAGCGGCATAAAAAGGCAGCCTTCAACTTGAAATTTGTGTGTAGCCGGTGTCATTCGGCAGAAAACGGCGGCCGCGGAGATGAGGCGGTCGACCACCAACGGCTTAATTTATTAACCCGCTCTCACACCCTTCGGCTTTCGGCGCGAGAGCTTGTGCGGAACATTATTTATGAATTTTTCACACTCACTCACAAGCGGAACGCAATATCTGGTGGCAGCGAAACCAAGGCCGGTCCGTGTCTCGCTCACTCGCACACAGAAAAGCTCCGCACGACACCAGAAAGTCTTTCATTCTGGATGTATGCCGCCGCCTCTTCCTAGATTCGATTTGCTTTCGGCATTCGGCCGCCGCTGGAAGAAACGACCCGTTGGGGAAGTGTCATTTTATGGAACGGAACCGATCGCCGCACGGAGCGAGATGCGAAACGAATGCGACCAAGATGGCACCCCAGTCTCTCGCCGAGTCTTCTTCGTCACGTCCACAACTTGGCGGGCAATCAGGCAGGTCACAGATCGCCCGATGATGACCGACTCGCGAAAGGTTTAGGCACACGTAATTGAAACCGAGCGGAAGTTACGCATCATAATCGTAAATATCGCGCATGTCGCCGGCATTCGTTTCGCAACGTTCTTAAATCATAATCAAAGCGCTGTCAATGACCGCACCGCAACCTGTGGCTGCCTGTAACTAACGCTCGCCGATCCTCAGTGCGACGCAGCGCACTGCGGTAGATCCGGACGAACCGCTGGAACCACAAATTAACGACCGACGGCAAGTACGGGACGGGAACGCTCGCGCACACGCGAGTATCGATAAGACCGCAATCATAATGTATGCGAAAGTCGCCTTTCGTTCTGCGCTTAGATGAGCTGGAACCGGACCGCGTGGTCGCGCGATCGCGTGGCCAAGCTTCGAAAAACGCCCCCGCCGGGCGTTGGTCTTCGGCTGGAGCCAGACGACGGTGGTGAATACTGGTCGCGAGCTCCAGATATCCAGCGAAAAACCAGTTTCGGCTGCCCCAGGAAGCTGGAGAACGCGTGGAGAACCCCTTTTGATGGCTCGCTCGTGCCCAAGATCAACGACGCCTTCGGGCTGCAGTCCCGGTGCCCGGGTTCAAACCGATTATGGACGATGGTATTGCCCAACGGTGGTTTTACTTCGCACTAGACGAGCCGGTACATGACCGGTACTAGGGCTGTTCCAACATAGGCAAGAAGGAAAACTTGAACAACACTACCATAGCTCCTATTAGTCGCGAGTAGATTTCTTCTAATGAAGTCTAGTAAATGCACTCAATAGGATCATGTTTCAACCCGCCAATCCGTCGATCTAAACACGAGCTCGAAACTCACATCTGTTTCTGCCACGGCAAGACATCACCCTCCAGTGCCTACTGCGGGATTAGGTGAGGCATTATTTCTCTATTCTCCAACACCGGCGGCGATCATCATCATCATCACAATTATTAGGCCCATCATTAAGCCCGTACCGGCACGCTCGTGTTAATCATCTTGTAAAGGGAGCTCTCCGACGCGGGCTTACCGTTCCGCGTGGGCTGGAAGCCGCGTCCGAAAGAAAGTTGTCGTGCCGGGGTGGACTTTAGGAGGCGCAAGAAATTAGGAAGACTGGCTATTTGTGAGGCATTATGCATACGGAATACCGCCCGAAGCACGCCTACTCCAGCTAGCGTGCCAGGTGGGCAGCAGACTACAGATCCAGATCGGTAGGAGTTATGCCTTATTAGGTAGCGAACGTCGTCCCATCGGGGCTTACAGCAACTCCGGCGGCGACCACTGCAATAACTTTCCCCAAATACTATAAGATTATTGCTTCATTTTATCGCCACAAGATCTTGTGATTTGTGGCCGCGAGTTCGGCTGCCATTGTGCGACTGAAGAAGTTCTTATTTCAAACACATTACGTCGGTTAGAGCACGCAAAATTACCCGCGACAGGGAAATAAATTAAGGAACACCATATTTGTATCTACCTTTCCAGGAGCGTTGGAGCTCCCAACACTTCGCCCACTAACTTCCAACAATTGTCCGGCTATATCTGTGTACGAGACAAAAACTGGGGTAACAATACTCCGGTGTCACCCAAGAACTGCTCGCTGTAAAAAAAGTCATGTATTGCACCACCCTCTCCACGGCAAACGATGGCCTCGCGCAGATATAGCAGAGCGCGCGCGCGCTCGCCCTCACTGTAACAAGCAAGCAGGCAACGGATCCGCGAGTTCAAACGCGCAAAAACAACCCCGCGCGCGCGCGCGCACACGATAAAGAGGGGCGAAATAAATTATTCCCATTTATTGTGTGCGCATCCCCGACCCACGGACGAACGCAAGAGTACCTACCGAAAAGGGAGTCCACATCGGCAACAAACCTGTGGAACTAATAATATTATGATAGCATTTCAATAGAACTGTTTTCATTTGCCCCGGAACTTCGTCCGAAACGCCACAAAACAAACAGATCAGCTCGGCCGGCAGAAGAAACGCTCCAGTTTGATGCTCGGTGTGGAATGTTTCTGTTTACATAGCAGCTTCGATTCTAGCTCACTTCATCCCCCAGACGCCTCAGACTCATCCCTGGCCGATGTTGTTCCGTGCGACGCGCTCCGACCGGTCACTTTTGCTTTATTTTTTTCCAAACCCCTCGGCATATCGCATATCGGAACACCGCTTGAAGGACACCACGCGTCGAGACCGCCGGATTAAAGACCGAGTGACTTTTGATGAAGCAATTGAGTCGGCGACTTGTCCGGCGGTGTTCGTCGAACGTCTAGGATGAGAACGCTTGTTTTCGCGCCCGGCTCAGGCCACGGCTCGAGAGCCCAAGACCAATCTCGTTGAGTGGATCAAACGCCTGGACAACGCCTCCCAGCAGAACACACGAAGTGGACGGATCGTTCCACGAGTGACTCGCGTGTGGCAAGGAGGAGACGGGGTTAAGAACACACGTCACCGTTTAGCGGGAAGGGTAGGTTAAGTGGACCGCATGATACTGCACTTTCCGGGACGCCCGGGGGATGAAATATTTGACCGCGTCCTGTTTTCCGAACCCGCTGCTTTGCTATTCCAGCGCTTTGTCCAGTTTCGGCAAACCGCCGTGGGAAGTCCCCCGGGTTTAGGCTGTCCGAATGCATCGGAATGGCACCTCCGAGAACAAGTAAGCGGACACAAGAAAAAAAAACAATAACCACGTTCCAATGGTCTGATAAACCCATGCGTCCGGGTATGAAATTATAATTATGTTTATATAAAAGCTGAAGAGATATCAGAGTCATCATCCATTTTGGAGGGTCGAGGTATGAAAAATCCGACCTGAGAACTCAAGAACTCTGTGCTCGAGAGTCGAAAACTGAACCTGATAAGTGTTTTCACCTCCAGATATCACGCACGCGTAAGGTCAGTGCGTCCCCAATCTGCTTATTAGGTAGCGAACATCGTCCCATCGGGGCTTACAGCAACTCCGGCGACGACCACTGCAATAACTTTCCCCAAATACTATAAGATTATTGCTTCATTTTATCGCCACAAGATCTTGTGATTTGTGGCCGCGAGTTCGGCTGCCATTGTGCGACTGAAGAAGTTCTTATTTCAAACACATTACGTCGGTTAGAGCACGCAAAATTACCCGCGGCAGGGAAATAAATTAAGGAACACCTTTTTTTTCTCCTCAGCCCGTGATGCAAACAATGGCATTTGAATATCCCATTAGCGATGAATAATCGAGCTTTATTAGAAGTCTTCTCCTAATGGTTCCGCTCCGGAGCCGTCGTTGCGTGGACCGTGGCAAATTGACGGCCGTATAATTATCATTCAAATGACTTCGCCCCGTTGTGGTGCGGGTTCATCCTAGTTCCAACTATTGGGATCTTCTATTCCGCCCCGGTTTTGTGTTCTTCTTGCGGAAGATGCTCCACACAAGTTCAGCGACTTCGGGTTGGGTGGACAAAAATGTGCAAAACATTATTTACGCCAGTCTGTAAATCAAGCTTCCAAGTCTCGGAGATCTCGCTCCCAAAACGGAACCCATCGTCACCTGTCTTCTTCGGTGAGATTACAATCTGAGCCCCTCCTCGTATTCCCACCAGGCCACCAGCTGACGTGCAAATGTGATTTAGAAATTATGTGCACCGATCACACTGATTGGGATCGCAGTGTCCCACCGAGCAGCAGCCCGCTAGTCCGTTGACTTCTATCACCACCACGTTGGGGCATCGGCTAGCTCGCGCCTACGATAAGATCACGGTTCACTCCTATCCTATCGGCAGCGGCATAAAAAGGCAGCCTTCAACTTGAAATTTGTGTGTAGCCGGTGTCATTCGGCAGAAAACGGCCGCCGCGGAGATGAGGCGGTCGACCACCAACGGCTTAATTTATTAACCCGCTCTCACACCCTTCGGCTTTCGGCGCGAGAGCTTGTGCGGAACATTATTTATGAATTTTTCACACTCACTCACAAGCGGAACGCAATATCTGGTGGCAGCGAAACCAAGGCCGGTCCGTGTCTCGCTCACTCGCACACAGAAAAGCTCCGCACGACACCAGAAAGTCTTTCATTCTGGATGTATGCCGCCGCCTCTTCCTAGATTCGATTTGCTTTCGGCATTCGGCCGCCGCTGGAAGAAACGACCCGTTGGGGAAGTGTCATTTTATGGAACGGAACCGATCGCCGCACGGAGCGAGATGCGAAACGAATGCGACCAAGATGGCACCCCAGTCTCTCGCCGAGTCTTCTTCGTCACGTCCACAACTTGGCGGGCAATCAGGCAGGTCACAGATCGCCCGATGATGACCGACTCGCGAAAGGTTTAGGCACACGTAATTGAAACCGAGCGGAAGTTACGCATCATAATCGTAAATATCGCGCATGTCGCCGGCATTCGTTTCGCAACGTTCTTAAATCATAATCAAAGCGCTGTCAATGACCGCACCGCAACCTGTGGCTGCCTGTAACTAACGCTCTCCGATTCTGAGTACGACGAAGCGCACTGCGGTAGATCCGGACGAACCGCTGGAACCACAAATTAACGACCGACGGCAAGTACGGGACGGGAACGCTCGCGCACACGCGAGTATCGATAAGACCGCAATCATAATGTATGCGAAAGTCGCCTTTCGTTCTGCGCTTAGATGAGCTGGAACCGATTGTTTCGGTTCCTCGAACACCGACCGATCCACCGGTTGTATGCAAACAGCACCATTAACTGACCGTTTGAACCGCCCCGAGCGCGACCTGGTCCTGACGACGCGCTCCCGGGTGGGTGAAAGATGGACAGAGATGGGTTTGAAGGTCCTCACTTTTACCGACCACCCACTGCGGTTTCCGCACAAGGAAGGAAGGAAGGAAAATTGGTTTAAATACTTTCGTTCGCCCGTTTCGGGCTCGAATTTTTAGTTTTGAAAACTATAGAAATAAACATCTGTTGCTATTGTTCTACCTATGTCATTCTAGTATTAGCAGATACCATCGCACAGTGGTCCACGTACGGACATAAAAGGATTAAAATTTCATAACAATGCATTTGTAAGATTCAATAATACACTGGTTTAGTGTTCAATGTGTTGATTGTTGACTTCAAGTATCAACTTTAGTTTTTTGCAGTTGACAGTATTGTACAAGGAGCTGAGTAGGATTTTTTAGATAGGCAAAGGAGCCTCCATGGATGTAATACTGACGCCTAAAATGTACTAAAGAAGGATTGTCCACCCATTGCTCCATAAGTTGGACCACTGTGCACGGCGATCACAATCGTCCGGAATAAACACTGGGAAACGTTCCAAAGCCGGGCATTGGCAGAAATAATGTGTTGCCCAGTTTGCAGCTTCGCCAGCGTTCAGAAGTGTTTAATGCGAAATTAAGTCAATTGTTATTTATGAGCGGGTGCCCAGGTCGTTTCGGTATCCCATCCGTGCCGGCCCCTGCGATCTAGCCCGAAGTTATGAGCAGCGATAGCATTAAAAACCTGACCCCGGTTTGGCTTCGGAAGGCTCTTCTTGCGGTTCGGAATCTCTTCCGTTTATCTATCCATCCGGCGGGAGTGGACTGGGGTGTCCATTGTGTGGTCTCCTCAGGAGGCCTCCGTCCGATGGTATCACCAAGCCCGCACCAAGAAAGAGCGAAACGTTTCCCCGCCGCCCGGCCAGGATGATAGCTGACGCCTGGGTTTTGCACTCCCATTACGCGCCAACACGCGGTGATGCATTCGGGAGCTTTTGGCGGGTGCGTCGCTGCTCTAGCCAGTCAGCCGCGCTCTCCCATTGTTTTGCAGCCTCCGCCGCGGATGGAACCGTGCACCGAAGGTCAAGTTGAGTCCTTCCTGCCGTGGTCGTGGTTTTAGGTCAACCCCACCGGCTTCACCCGGGTCGGCACTGCCCGCTTATCGATGATTAAAATCGCATTCAAATTACAGCGCTTCGCGCGCGCGGACCATTTTCGGGCATCGGGGACGTAAAGCATGCCGCGCGCGCACCGGGCTCCGGTGCTTCGCGAGATTTATGATTATGAAAAAGTGCTCCGCCGCGCAGCGGGAGCGTTTCGGGAAGTTCGGGAACAGCACAGGCTAGCGATAGGGCTCCGGCCCCAACCGGAGCGTTTGTGGTCGTGGATCTGGCGGATCTCGGGGAAGTTCCAAGCCCCGCGAGATACGTGCTCCAAAGTTCCAAGCCCAGCCGAATGGAGGGGAGATTTATGTATCGTATTCAAAAACCATAACAACCTCTTTGGCACTATGCGCGGGAGATGTGACCTATAAGGGGGATGTAGAGACCGCCGACGTATATGCCGATGGACGTCTGTTTTCGGACACCGATAGAAAAGAGAACAGAAAGAACCGTTTCTAATTTTCACCTAGCCTAAATGGAGCTCAAGATGAAAATCCTTGAAACTTACTCTAATTTGGCCCAAACCACTCCCCAGGAGGTCGCAAACTTCTCCGATGTGTTTAGTTTTCTTCCAAAAAGACCACAGTATCCTGCAGTTCGTGGAGAAGCTCCGTGTAGAAACGTTTGGTTGTAATCCAAAACATGGCCTCCTACGTTCTGACAGTTGATCTAGTCGGCGCTGCATATCTTCCAGCTACCAACCCCATGTGAGGCTACCCCACTACCCCTGCTCACACATTCCACACGCATAAAAGTGACGTTAACGTGTTTTCTCGACAAATTTTACCGCAGCATAATTGCTGTGCATGTATTCTACCCGCACCGGGTCGCGTCTCGGCAACGTCCGAAAGGAAACCGTGCTCCAGAGAACAGGTTTCCGGCTGCCGCCAAGCCTCCAACCCCGAGACACACGCACACACACACAACAATAAATGCACACGTACCTTTCGCAAGTCCGGATTGACAGGCAGCAACCTGTGTGACTTCCAACGACTTCCAGCGCTGCCGCTGACATGATGCCGCTGTTCTACCGGATGAGCCCGAAACTGGGCGTGTGCAGCGATGGTCCCCGGGCGGCGGGAACGAGCGAAAGGAAGTGACGTGAAAAACATGAGCAATTGTAAATTTTTATCACGTTTCGCCGCGTCGAGGTGGCTGTTGAAAAGGTGATGCTGCCGGTGCTACCACCGGCGTTCGCTGCTCGGTCTTCCGAAGGCACGATTTTGCGACTCTGCACCAACCCTCTGCGCGGTCTACCGTGGAAAGGGCCTTTTCCACGCGGATTGTTTCACTGCCGTTGGCAGTGGAGCAGCAGCAGGGCAAAGAAGCCATCAACAGCAGAGGTGGCATAATGGAACATGTCCGCCGTCCGAGATGAGCGACGCGGCCAACATTCCAAGCGTCCGAGATTCATCAATAAAACGGTACGCACCGGGCATGATAACAAACCACAAACCGGTTCCCGGGTATCAGGCGCACCAGACTCACTTCTAATCGATCCCGGGCCGAGCTCGAACCCGGCCCGAGACAACCGTTGCCAATTTCGCGTCCAAACGTGGCTCACATTCCGGGGCGCTGGGCCTAATGGCGCCACTGTGCTTCATTTCATCGGGGGAGTCAACTGCCACGATAGACAATCGGTGAGACGATCTCTCACCAGCGGCCCGACACAAAACGCATCGGCCCTTCGGGAAGCCCCAGCCGAGGCCGAGGGTCTGGTATTAATTAATGTTATTCACAAGTTTCTTTCCGAGAATTTTTCGCACCGAAAACGCGACGTGCCGTGCCAGTTGTGCCACCAGGCACCGCCGGGATTGGGATGAGATTAGGGCGGTGATGGTGGAACGCCATGTGTTTGGGGCCGGTACTTCCCAGCGTCACGGGCGGGCTGTGTACTCCAAACAATCGCGTTTGTTTATTAGCCGATGGAATGTTGGGGGAGTTGGTGGGCGAATTTTATGGAGGAAAGAAACAGATCGGAGAGTTGGCATAATGGTTGGTGTTAAACGTCTCTCCATTTGATACAGACCAAAGTCTTGGAAAGGCTAAAGTCTCTGCCTGAGACTACGATCTCATATGCATCTGTCGTTTTGACTTGTAAACAAATTTCTACGGAGCTGTGAAATGATGTTCCGTCATAATATTCTGGAAGGTTCGACTTCTTGGCTTTCAAAGATCTTGGTTATAAACCTACTTACAATCTACATAGCTATCATATGTAGCCATCCAGCCTTCATTATTAAATGCTATACAAATCTCAAAATTGACCGCATGGAGACGTTACTATCTCCAGCAAGCAGACATTGATTAACTTCCACTATCCTAACCTCAACCTATCTCTCTGTGTGCAATTGTTGCCGGTAGTGTTCTCTCCCTCCCCAAGCACAATCGCTTAATCTTGCACACGCTGCAAAGTGCACCGGATCCGGTCCGTCATCGTCATCGAAAAGGAATGAAATTAAATTAACATTTCCCACGATCTTGTTTTATAATTGTTGCTGCCGCATCTGTACAACCGCGTCCTCAACGCCGCCCAGCCGCGATCCAAAACCAGCTCCAGGAAACCAGAACTACGCGCGACAGTCGTTCTCCTGCTCCAGCCCGTTCGTCGGTTGCGTTGAACTTGAAAACATCTTCGATTCCCGCCGGAAGGTGACGATGGCTGGCTGGCTGGATGAATGAAGGCGATGAACGCTGCGAGCAACACGCCAGTGGGAGAGAGGCAGCCGAGTTGTTTATGCATCAGTTGCGCCCACGGCTACCGCGAAAGCATGCTAATAACGTGCAGCTCCGATTGTGACGACTACGCAAGGCAGTTTGTTTTAATTTCGAGCTTGAAAAATTGGCTCACCGTTGGCACGGAGTAACAAAGACGAAGAAAATTGTTCCTTATTTCAGCATTTCTTGAAATCATTTTTCTTCAGGTTGTTACTACACGTTGCCAAAAGTCTTGAAAACTTACTATTGCTATAAGTTTGAAAGCAATATCTTCAAAAGACTATTATTGATGCTTCGTTAGCTTACAAACGGAGGGCTTCAGAAAAATAACACTCTCTACACCAGAAGTAATTAATTCTAGTGCGCTCGAAACAAAAACGAAATGGAACGTACATTCTCATACTCATCTGGTTTTCACATTCTCAAAGAAAAATGCGTATTCGTTTGGCAAATCTTCCTCGCGTGAAGGTTTGTGGCAATTAGCTTCTTCTTCACCGGCGAAGTCACCAACGTGATCGATTTGTAATAGCTTTCCAAGAGGTGGTTAATTGGATCGTGGGTTGACTTTCAAATGGCACAATGGAGCCTCATGTTTCTTGATGACATCGGAAACAAAAGAGTGAACTGGAGGCCTGCCGTATGCTTGCTGCCATAGTTCTGACGCATTATGATGTACGTCCTCCGGTTATTCAGCTTTAGACATCCTTTAGGATATTGGATAATGTGTATTATAGAATATCCTTATTCTCCTCTTAAAGTCGAATATAAATACAAACTGTTTACAGATTGAAGCTTACGTAGATTGAGCTCTTATTCCTAAAACTACATTCATTCTAGCTCCACATCCTTCCCAGCTCTTGTTCCAATATCTTGCAGCTCTTGTACACATTTCCACATCCAACACAAAAACAACATGATGAGTTCTTCGCAGATGTCATAATTTTGGCACATTCTGGTGTCCAGACTTCACCACTCTCTCTCTCTCTCTCCCCCACGCTTTCTCGTCAAACAAATCTGGACAACCACCGCGCCCAAATATGGCGTGTGGCCCGCACTCTTAATTGCGTCACATTCATTTCTTAATTGTCCGTATGCTGATTGCGATGTCAAGCGAGCCCCGGCACGACGATCGAACGATCGATTGACTTCGACTTCTATCGCGTATAACGCCAGGAATGCAATCAAAATGCAATTGCTTGGCTCATTTGCCGGGAGGCCCTGTGCGGAGACGGCAGCCGCAGCCAGTGGTGATGAGATGATTAAAATACGATAAGCAAAAAAGGGCACACACACAGCCCTCATGCATAAACAAGCGCGTCGTCGTCGTTGTCCTGACTGACAGAATTGTACCGGAGCGGAATTGATTTCCGGTTTTTGGCCGGGGAAGCCTGTTTTTCCCACAGCCACAGAAAATCACAGCCGTGTTCCGTTCGGGAGACGCGCAACCGTCGTCGTCGTCGAGACGGTTTTATTTTAGTGGACATATTTGGAAGTGACCACTTTTTACCCTGTTGGACGCGTCGCTTCGCGTCTTCCCGGGGCCGCTGATTCTCTTCCCTGG
>KZ072301.1:210198-222198 GCA_002091845.1 Anopheles cracens
GACCCAAACTTTCCATGCCCGATGGTAGTCGATATTGGCATTGTTTTAATGCAAGTTCTATAGGGGAGATTCCCGTTTGGATCTTATCAGAATGGGCTTGGCGTTTATCGTTGCGCTTCCCGAGGATGAAATAAAGATTTTGAACGGTTTTATCGCTCGGGCGAAGTGACGGCGGCATCTCATACTCACTTTTTGGCACTGTCGAGGAAAAACTCAAACTCCTTGCCCATCTTGCAGCAGAGCGCCTTCCGAAAGTGGCCCTGGGAGCAGTTCGTGTTGACCATGTGGTTATCTGGAAAGGAGATGCAGGATAAGAATATTTAATTAAAGGGAATAAACAACCTTACAGGGTGATGTTTTGCTTATTTTTGGCATTGAAAAATATCCCATTTTTTTTGTATTGGGAAGTTAGGTTTTGAATATTTCAGGTTTGTCGTTTAATATAATCCAACATAATGCCTCGTATTCATCAAAAATACAAATCGCCCTACGAAAGTTGAAATTTCTAATAAAACTTTTGTTGGGTTCGTAACTCCAAATTTAATCCCAAAAATCCTCCGACTCCTACATTCCATGTCTGACTTGCGAACTTGTTGCACCGGTAGCACCAGAACGAACCAATCAGTATTAATTTTAATTTCTTCGCAACCCGTTTCTTCGGCGAAATTAAATTAAAAATTCCATCCCAACTACTAAAAAAAACCTTCCTAACTGTGTCGACCGTGACGATAGCGATTATAATTCTGGCTGGAAACAAATTTAGCTAATTTTAATTTTATTCTACGTTCACCAGAAACAACACGCGCAAAAAAAACCAGCTCACGATCAAACGATTTCAAAAATGATTTTGGGCGAAAGCGGGCGGTGTAATTGGAAATGATATGGTGGCGCGCTACCTTGTAATCCCTTATCTAATCGAATTTTGATTTTAATTCTTCGTCCGAGCTCGCTTTCTAGAACACATCGCGTATCGGAAGATCTGCATTCAGCAGAGACCGGTTTGCCGGCTCGAGTTCGAGCGCTGCTTCTGCTCCTCTGCTTTGAGCCGTCGTCGAAAGACGCTGCAGTCATAAACTAATAGTGACATTAATGACAGCGTGGATGGGTCCTTTGGGGGGTGTTTGCATTCGAAATGCGCGCGCGCGCGCGTGTGTGTGTGTGTGTGTTCTCGACGATCGACGATGTTTGAAGTTTCTAATCTGATGTTCAAGCGACACAATGCGTGGATCGTGTTCGACTTTTTTTTGCCAGAACAGGGTTGATTATAACAAAAAAAACTTTCCTAGGTGACATGTCCAGCGCGTTCCAACCTACGCACGACATGGCGATATCGCTAGCGAAAAAAGAGGAGTATAATATTTCGTTGTATCTGCTTCGTTTTCCGCGCGACAGGTTTCGAGTTTCCAGCGCGTTCGGAGATGTCTGTTTTACCCGGTGCGAAGATATTAAAAGACGAAACCCGAATGGTGCGTCGCCGCCGATACTCGTGCCTGCAGATTGTGATACTGGATATTAGTTGTCACCTGGAAACCTGCTCCTCAAATGTGCGAATTCCAATCAGATGAAGATTAGGCCGAAATCTGCACATTAGAATGTGTAACATCTACTCACGGTGTAATTTGAATATCAAAGCCATTTATCTTGATAAGCGAGGCACTTTTCATAACTCACGGCCCGGTTTCTTCACCCCATTTGCGTCCCATCACAATAGACGCGGGGTATCAACTGAAGGAAAAGTTGGAAGGAAGCCTCGGAAGAAAATCAAATAAACGTGAACCCACCCATTTCTCGTAGTTTCCCGTAATAGGAGCGTCGTTTCGGGCCGTTGTTATGACGTGATTTAATAAAAGAAACCCTTTCCAACGTGCGGGAGAGCCGCTCGCGAGGATGATGCCCTCCAACCGAAAGAAGATGTTTTGCTTCGTGATGGTCACAATTTATTGACAACAGCGCGCTGTTGGGCCGTTTCCAATTCGTCCCAACGGCCGAAATCGATCGAACGAAGCGAAGAAAAAAAAACTCATCCTAAACATCACCTCCTCCAGGTCTAAGTCGTCAACAAACTCATCACTGTTGTAGCACTTCCTTCCATTTGGGAGTCGCACGCACACACACACACAAGCACACCTTGCCGTGCGTGGATGACGCTATCGATTGAGGCGACGCTGATCGTGACGATCGTAAACATAAAAATCTCACCGAGCCCATACACGCTTTAATTAATGGCACATTTTAGTTCGAATATTAACATGCGCGGTACGAAATAGGTGGGTGCGTTTCGGAATCTCGTTCCTCTTTGTTGAATGGAAACTTTGACAACCAGCTTCGGGACTATAACTCTACCCGCGTTTTGAAGATGCTCGCCTCTAGCGGTGGCCATCTTGGAGAGCGTTGCGTTGGAATTTGAATATCCGAAGAACACCTGGCAGGGAGCAAGATATAGAAGTAAACGAAGGCTCGACGTACGAAGGTGTCAAAATATGTCTCGCTTCGAATAATATTACAGAGTGAATGTCGCTCGGAACACCATTAGCGTTTGGAACATGTGATTTCAGGTTTGAAATGTGTCTTTATTAGCCAGGAAGTATCGACTGTGCACAAAGTCAAGGTCTTATATACCAAAGGTTGTGGGTTCGAATGTCAGCTAGATCGTCTCCCGCAGACAGTTTATACTAAGGACTGATTATCCAGGTAACCGGTAATAACTAAGTCCAAGGAGAGTCAGCAATAGCAGACCCAAACCTAGTTGAGGCTGCTCTGTCGAGGAAGAAGATCGTCTTAGCACGGGTTCGGACTTTCGCAAGATATTCGTAGGGACATTTTAATCACGATGGGCAATTCGCATTTTAATGGTCCAAAATTAAATTATTGTAAGCTTAATCTTCGCACAGGGACGTGACTTTCACATTAGGCGAATTAAGGTTTGCGATCAGATAAACACAACCTATTAGGTCTCAATAATCGATTAAGGTTAACAGGCAACGCACATATGGGCACATACAGGCAACATTTGAGGCCATTTCCCGTACGCTGATGAAGATACATCCCTCACGTGAGAATTATTAAAGTGCCATAAACTTCTCCTACACCACGCTGCTCGGTCGAAGCTCGTAATTATGTTTTACGCTTTTTATAGGTATCCAAAGCTATTGTCACATCGTCACATCTCCTTTCTTTACGAACCACCGATCGCGATTGATCTAGCGTTCGACTTCGGAGCAGTTGCGGCGGCGGTAAATGTCACACAGCCACGGACCCGAAATGTGATTAGCATAAATGGTCATCATAAAATAGTTATCTCTTCTTCAGGACTTTTCTTCCCTCCGCGTCACCGAACGGTCGTCGTGGGTCCGTTCCGCCCCCGAGTGAAAGAAAACCCCGGGGCCGGGCCCGCTCGTGTCACGATCGATTAATGCCCCGCAACTCTTGGACAGCACATGGGCAACTCTGGCCGGAATTGGCAGATTTTGCATAATGATACACGGTTTTAGACTTCCAATGGCGGGAAGATCTCAACTCTCCCGCGTCGCCTTAAAAGGTATCCATAAATTCGTTAAAAGTGTCATCGCGTCCTTAACGCCGCGCGCGATCCGCAGCAATTAATAGGTCGGTTGTTGTTGTTTTTTGTTGTTTCGTCTAGCAGGCGCGCACTGTCTATTGACTATTTCCATAAAAACCATTACGCTTTAGGTCAGGAGTGTATTTAAGATAAGAGATGATGGGGAATCCTCTGCTCTGAGTACGCAAGTTTTGGAAGTTTGGTGCGTTTCGGAATGGAATGTCGATGAGTGTCCAAGCGATGCGTCCCAACTCTAGACGTTCGAAAATGGCTTGATGCGCCCAATCAAGTCCAGCTTACAGCAGATAAGGTGGGAATGTTGGCATGAGCTGCTACTTCCTTTCCCATCAAAACAAAACCCGGATGAATCAGAGTCTTAATAAACATTTTTCCTGCGAACACTTGTGTGGTCAAGTGAGGTTATAGATCATAATCGTAGCCATCTTTAAGCAAATTTATAGACCCAGCAATTGTGTCTTCCGAGCGGTCGTAGTTTTGCAAACGTCCCGGCTCATAAAGATTTATGGACCACCGGTGCTGCGTTCGTTACACGTTTACGACGGGTGCAAATCATAAATTTTCCTGTCGCTTGCTGTTAGTTTCTGTTCCGCTCTGAGCTGCAATCAACGTCCAAACGTTGCGCCTTCCGAACGCACCGCTACTTGCTGCTGTTACGGTGCTCCTGTTCTGCTCTGATTACGGATTTGGTTGAACCGTCAGACATTCCTTCAGGGGCTGCATGTTGATTGAATTTTATGGCCACCGTCTTCTGTTCCCGTGGGCGCGTATCAAACGCCTGGAACTATTTTCCAGCCAGCAAACTAACGAACGCGATCGGTCGCGTTGCTATTGTTTTCGCATTTTTTCGGGCTCTGAAAAAGCGAAATGATCGCGGAATACTACCACAATAAGAGTGCCTCTACCTTAGGCGATGGTGGTGTTTGATTTACGACAAGTAGCAGCCTCATTCCGATGAGACAGACTTAAAAATCATAATCAATTTAGTGCCCTCATTAAAGCAGTAAAAAAAAGGAAACAGAAAACCGAGCCGAACGTTCCAGCCCGTCCAACTGGTGTGTTTCTGGCTTCAAAAGTCACCAAAATTGAATGACCTCCACAATTGCAACCATCAAAACGGGAGATGGGGATCAGTGGATCCTCCAAAATGTACCTCCCTTTCGCCGGACAGGCGGTAGCAGCGCGGGAAATTATTCCGAACATTTTGATTAGCTTGCTCTCTGTCGTTTTCCGGTTTTCGTACCGTCCCTCCGGTCTTGGTGCGTCTGGTCGTAAAGCTATGCCCGTTGTATGTTCATTTGATCGGTGTTTGGTGAAGGCGAAGAAGATCCCGACTCGCATCCTTTCTGGTGCTGCGTCTGCTGCTACTGCTGCCCGGTTGTTCAATAAAATCATCATCCGCTTTCGGTAGGGTTGTTAGATCGGAGGAAGATGACGATGATGTTTGACCGAATGAAGTGCCCCGAGCGACTTCCTGTACTGCGTGCTCCTGTCGTATGTTATGTCGCTTATGACAATAATTTCTGTGCCGTGTACTGATTACAGGAGTTTGCGCTTCGTTCAAACTAATAGTCACTGATTGCTGAGGTGAGAAAGATGCGGCACATTGTGACAGCAGCCTGCACTTTAACCGCACATGTACGAGCAACAACAAGACGCACGGTAATAATTGGACGATACGATCAAACGCTCACATTAGAAAAAGTGTTGCCAACGAGCAGGACACGGCATACCAACTACTTCAACGAAAAATGGCAATTATTCATTGGTTATTGCGGTTCGCTTCCCGCTGATTAGTGAGCTTGTACGCCCTCCGAACCAGCAGACATCTCCAAACCCATGGCGAGATCTGCTCCGAAAATCCCAAAACCTCGCGCTCGAGAATGTCTCTTCATTAGCGAAATCCAAGAATACTTCCTTCCGAACATTCATTCACAGAAAACACGCGTATCCACTGGGACCGGGAGACCACGGCTGGCCGTCTGTGGACGTTATAAAATTGTCTAAATTGTTGTTGACAGGAACGGCCGCGGGATAGAACGGAAAGAGGGAAGAACAACAATAAGACTCGACTCGGATATTGTCAAACATGAGGTGCCGATGAGTGCACGGGCATCCATGTATTATTTTTGTGTCATTATTCATGTAATCAATCTTGTTTACGCAATAATTTGAGCTAACGTATTCATGTACAAGCTATCATACACTTACCATGATGACAACTTTATTTAAAAAGAACAATAAAAGTAAAAAGAAAAACTATCTGCCTAGTATCGAGAAATGAGAAAGACTAGTGGTAAAACGGTTTCAAAGTACAGCCTTTCGCTTATAGTTTTCTTCCATCGTGCTGGAAAACACATTAGTGTCACATCAGGTGAGCATTTGCATATGGAAACAGTTTGCTTTCGACGGTCGCTTTCTGCTTTGAGAGCGCGTATCGTAGGCAATCATTGCGATAAGGTGATTGCTAACAAAGTGCCCTGAGGGAAATGCATAAATTTGAGCGCTGCATCACACCCTGTAATTTACCCGGGCCGTAGGTAGATATTACCGTACACTATCTTTGCTTCCCCATCGAGCAGTTATGAGCCACCTCATACCGCGTCTAAAATTCGCACCGCGTAGCTTTAAGGAAGGAAGTAAACACAGTGAGATTCTGTGGCAACTCTCGGAAATCGTCTTAAATTGTACTGATACCACCTTTCGTCTTGCTCTTTCTAAACAATCAATCTGGCTGAGGGGGCACACAAGACCGGGTCTGTAATTTGTCGGTCGGTGCCGTGCGCCACACCATTGTGCTAATCAAATTAGGCGCGCACACACAATGACTGACCGATTTCGTTTGCTCCGATTTAGCTCTCCTGGAAGCGCCAAACGTCAGAATCGACATCTGACACTACCCCTTTTGTGCTGTTAAAGATCCACCGGTCAAAGAAAGCAACTAACGATGACCGTTTTGTACGTTGTATTGTTGTCAGTTTTGGGGGGCGTGCTGTAGGCGTACTGCGCGCGAAAGAAAGCAGCTTAGACATAGACAGGCTGCGCAGCGACCCCTATTGCCTATCTCTTCCTCCGTACACACACACATACACGTACGGGTCTCCACCGTATGATTATCTTAATTAATCGTCCCAACTAGCGGGCACCCACCCCGGTCGAAATCGGGTCCCAATTTAGAAGAATGAAACTTTGAATTGCAGGAGGAAGTACGTCCGAAAAAACAACGGATCGTCACGCGGGCCGGTGAAAGAGCGCACAGGATTTGTGTGTAATTATTTCGTTCGTTCGCGGTCGGTTTGGGAGAGTGAAGATTGAGTTAACTTTTGGGTAACTCCGATTGGGCAACTCCATTGTGACAGGTTTCTGCTGACTCATGCCGTGCGGTATTTCGGACGATCGAGGGTCGAGGGTCCGAACGTTCTTTCTTGCATTGGAGAAGGTTTTTTTTCCCCCTGTCGGAAGATCTCAATTGTCCGGAGTCTACCGATTCTTTGGACGATTTCGATCACTTGTCGTGAGTTCTATGGTGATGCGGTGGCCAAATTGTACCGGCGGCTGTGTAACGATGACAATGAGAGGAAGTTTATTCATCTTCAGTGGAACTGTGAAATGTGTTCCGTAATGCTGGCTAATGACGTTGAAGGCTAATTACTGTTGGCGAGCACTCCATGGTGTGTTCGAGTTCGATACCCTAGGTGCGCAGATCTAGATGCTTCACATTTCACGCATGTGACGCAATTGCGATAAAATGAAATATCAAGAACTGGTCTCGGGGACTCGTTCTGGAGCACCATTTGCAGGGTCACGAATTGTGGATCCATTAGGATTTCATAAAGAAACTACCCTCAATATGCAGCAATTAAATCTAAGTTATAGCTCCTGCACTACTTGGAGCGATGGATGCTATAGTCTGTAGTCACATTTCAACTAGTGTCCCAACCTAGGTGGTGGCACTCAATTTATGCACCCGCAAACGTGGACTCCACCCCGGCAGCCGTAATTGAATCCTCCACTGCCGCTGTACCAGCAAGCTTTATGATTGCATACCGCGCGGCAAGTCGTCGTGGAGTCGTCCCCGGCTGCAGTGGTAACGCGTGTAGTTATTAATCGCCGCACTCGGCTATTCGATTTAGAGTGGAGCGAAATGGAAATCGCACAAACCGCGACTCCGCCGCACACAAGTAACCCAGGGGCAGGTTCTAGTCGCCGGGCGGGAGATTAATGAACGTATGATTATTGGTTCCAACCGTTGGTTCCTGTGCCGCGTGCGTGCTGAAGCGACCGCCACAGACGTTCAAAGTGACTGCTCGGTGGACGAGGGATTTGTGAGACAAATGAAATCATTTATTATTCGTCTTGCCGTTTGCCGTGCCGAACGACGTCTGAGTGTGAGTTTGCCACCGGTAGTTTGCCAGTGTATGGATTAAAATTGAACCATTTTTCTGGAGCGGTTTTACAGTCCGGATTCCAAAGCTAGTGTGGAGTAGCTCCCCAAATGGCCTTCACATTAAAACGAGAAGATAAGAAATGGGGGGTGAGTCAACGGCTTCGTTACGTTCTGCGTTCGTGAGTGGATAATACTAGCAGGAACGAACTGCAGCGTTGGGTCGCGAAAGACTTCGCAAAGGCTTTGGAGCTGTCAGTTGCAATTACTAGAAACCCTCCCGTTCCCAATGCTGACGAATGTTCGGAGCTGTGATCGACGTACCGTGGTGATCAATATGCTCAGCACATCATTAACTCCACAAAGCAAATTGCCAACGCCAGCCACCGCTTATCGCTCCATTCCAAAGCTCACAAACAGTTTGCCACTTTTCAGCGACTCTTTGTGGTCGATCCAATTTTGATCGCCCGGTACGGTTCCAATTTCGTGACCTCTGCCGCCCGAACCGGGCAGAAATGGGCCGCAAACGTTCATGACTTTCTAAACACGGCCGCACGCAATCGGTCGGATGGAGGACCGCAGGCTCGCTCCTTGCGCTGTACGGTACGCGCCGTCTTGACCCAAAATGTGTTTTAGTACCGCGCTGTGGGGAGTACGCAGCGGTGGCGCTGCTGAAAGCTCGCCTCACAACATAATCGCACCGTTGTCCGACTCCAATGCACAGTACGCGCCACAGAGCTGAGCTCGATCGCTTATCGCACGGGTGGAGAAACCCGAATCGAAATCTCTCCACTCCCGGCCATGTCCCGGGCCCTGTTGACCTGGGTGACGGACAATTTTGCTGGGTCTCCCCCTGGGTTTGGTCCGTTTCGGTGGTGTCCGATCGGCCGATCGAGTTGTTCGATAAGCGAACACACGTACTGGGTGCGGTGCTCGTGTTATGATGTTTCCTCTGACGTTATGGTGCCGTGTTCGTTTGAAATTCGATTGATCTACGGCGTGGCTCCTTCTGCCGTACGGGTACGGGCGATGTTTATCGTTTCCAATCGTGCCGTGGTGGCTTTGAGCTGTGGTCTGCCTGCCGTTTGCAATTGTTCGATGCGTATTGTCCGTGTCCCGGTGTGCTTTGTACGGCAAAAAAGCAATTATAGGTGATAAGAGATCTTCGATGCGGTGCAGTGCGATCGTTTATTTTCGTATTCTACGAGTGTCAGCACGTCTTTATGGAGTTTGGTTGATGAGTTGCGAAAGGTTTTGTGTTTCATTCCGATGGAGTGTAGCGTCCGTGCCATTTTCCGTCCAACATTACTGAACATATTCCAGAATGACATTTGTGTTTTGACATCTGACAAAACATGAGATGTACCAAACGATATTGTTGTTAGGAGATACTTTAAGTAGATAGTAGTAACATCTTAAGGATGGAGAATTAGGATCATTATAATATCCTTACAACATTAGCTACTTCTTAACTTTTTAGCTTGTAGAAGATGTTTTGATACTCAACAAGACCCAGCCAACAAGTAATAAGACAACCTGTGCTCTGTGGGATCGTCATTACTATTATTAAAACATTTGAGGGAAAATCTGCAGGATTAAAATACCAACTTTGGGTTACAATCAATGATGCTTTTTCATCGCTCAATATCACATCAACATTTCAAGATCTTATGCAATCCGTTTGTGCATTCACAAAAGTAAACACTGATGCGTTATGTCCCAACCGGATCGGGAGTCACGGACGTTCCGTTGGCTGGACTCATATTTCCTCCCGTGCGTTTGATCGATAAGACAGATTGTAAACGGCATCCGAGAGCGCAAATTAATGTCCATCGCCGCTCGACGGGAGAAATCGAGAACGCGCCCGATAAGATCCAGTGTGCAATGCGCTGCTGGCACGGTGTGCAAAGTTTTTACGACGTGTCGTTCCACCGACTGCCAAACCTCCCCGGTGATTGCCCGAACACCCGTTTCAATATGCCCATTACCCTCCCCAGGGAGTCGGCCGTCGTCGTCGTCGTCGAAACCGGCAGCCCAGATGACAGGACGTAAGTGCAACGCTCGTAAATTAACACCTTCCTCGCGTCTGCGACTTGCCTGATGTGATCGCCCGTATCGAGAGTTGACGTGGAAGAGGAACAAAGTAGCAGATCGAACTGCTCCGGTTTTTTTTTTCTTCGCTGTGCGCCGGTTTTGCCGTTTGACATTGCCCCACAGAAGTCGCGAAAGACTTCGCAAAGGCTTTGGAGCTGTCAGTTGCAATTACTAGAAACCCTCCCGTTCCCAATGCTGACGAATGTTCGGAGCTGTGATCGACGTACCGTGGTGATCAATATGCTCAGCACATCATTAACTCCACAAAGCAAATTGCCAACGCCAGCCACCGCTTATCGCTCCATTCCAAAGCTCACAAACAGTTTGCCACTTTTCAGCGACTCTTTGTGGTCGATCCAATTTTGATCGCCCGGTACGGTTCCAATTTCGTGACCTCTGCCGCCCGAACCGGGCAGAAATGGGCCGCAAACGTTCATGACTTTCTAAACACGGCCGCACGCAATCGGTCGGATGGAGGACCGCAGGCTCGCTCCTTGCGCTGTACGGTACGCGCCGTCTTGACCCAAAATGTGTTTTAGTACCGCGCTGTGGGGAGTACGCAGCGGTGGCGCTGCTGAAAGCTCGCCTCACAACATAATCGCACCGTTGTCCGACTCCAATGCACAGTACGCGCCACAGAGCTGAGCTCGATCGCTTATCGCACGGGTGGAGAAACCCGAATCGAAATCTCTCCACTCCCGGCCATGTCCCGGGCCCTGTTGACCTGGGTGACGGACAATTTTGCTGGGTCTCCCCCTGGGTTTGGTCCGTTTCGGTGGTGTCCGATCGGCCGATCGAGTTGTTCGATAAGCGAACACACGTACTGGGTGCGGTGCTCGTGTTATGATGTTTCCTCTGACGTTATGGTGCCGTGTTCGTTTGAAATTCGATTGATCTACGGCGTGGCTCCTTCTGCCGTACGGGTACCCGCGTGCGTGCTGAAGCGACCGCCACAGACGTTCAAAGTGACTGCTCGGTGGACGAGGGATTTGTGAGACAAATGAAATCATTTATTATTCGTCTTGCCGTTTGCCGTGCCGAACGACGTCTGAGTGTGAGTTTGCCACCGGTAGTTTGCCAGTGTATGGATTAAAATTGAACCATTTTTCTGGAGCGGTTTTACAGTCCGGATTCCACACCGGTGCTGCGTTCGTTACACGTTTACGACGGGTGCAAATCATAAATTTTCCTGTCGCTTGCTGTTAGTTTCTGTTCCGCTCTGAGCTGCAATCAACGTCCAAACGTTGCGCCTTCCGAACGCACCGCTACTTGCTGCTGTTACGGTGCTCCTGTTCTGCTCTGATTACGGATTTGGTTGAACCGTCAGACATTCCTTCAGGGGCTGCATGTTGATTGAATTTTATGGCCACCGTCTTCTGTTCCCGTGGGCGCGTATCAAACGCCTGGAACTATTTTCCAGCCAGCAAACTAACGAACGCGATCGGTCGCGTTGCTATTGTTTTCGCATTTTTTCGGGCTCTGAAAAAGCGAAATGATCGCGGAATACTACCACAATAAGAGTGCCTCTACCTTAGGCGATGGTGGTGTTTGATTTACGACAAGTAGCAGCCTCATTCCGATGAGACAGACTTAAAAATCATAATCAATTTAGTGCCCTCATTAAAGCAGTAAAAAAAAGGAAACAGAAAACCGAGCCGAACGTTCCAGCCCGTCCAACTGGTGTGTTTCTGGCTTCAAAAGTCACCAAAATTGAATGACCTCCACAATTGCAACCATCAAAACGGGAGATGGGGATCAGTGGATCCTCCAAAATGTACCTCCCTTTCGCCGGACAGGCGGTAGCAGCGCGGGAAATTATTCCGAACATTTTGATTAGCTTGCTCTCTGTCGTTTTCCGGTTTTCGTACCGTCCCTCCGGTCTTGGTGCGTCTGGTCGTAAAGCTATGCCCGTTGTATGTTCATTTGATCGGTGTTTGGTGAAGGC
>KZ072303.1:11539-24148 GCA_002091845.1 Anopheles cracens
GATACGGAGTTAAAACGATGGCTTGCAAATTTACTCTCAACACAGGTGCTTGGAGGTAAACCAAACCATCTCGAGGATGCTGGATTTTGCATTTGAACAAAACAAACTATGTTGCAGCATAAACTCTTCTGAAGCGGTGCTCAGGGGGAAGGCCTCGGCACGTGCGTTTGCAAATATTCGTTCACGTTTTGTAACACATTTGTTAACTTCATCGTCGGCATTGAGCGTATTCACTGGTGAGATGTTTCGTGCGATGGTCCAATCAGCACCGAGTTCATTTAAATTTGTTTTTAGTTTATTTTATTTATATTAACATACGATATCCAAGAGTAAAACATGTAATAACATTTTCAACGATTCAAAACAACTAATAATTTTTAATTTCAAACCGGTAAAATAATTGCAGTTTGCGCTACATACCAGCAGATGGCGCAAGGCGTGCTAGAGAGATAGCGATAGGTGGCGCTATATTCAGTAAAGAGAATATCAATGTAGAAATGTACACATGAAATCGACGATACCATATGAAATTAAATGTAAAAGACATTTTTCCTTACAACAATCAAACTACATAGTGATTTTGACAAGCAATAAAATCCAAGCAAATGATAAATAGTCATGAAATTTAAACGCGGCTGTTAGGAAATGTACGGACGCTGTCAATTGTCAATTTTGATGAATAATCAAAACCTTCAATTCATTTATAAATAAAATGATGCGTATACGTCGAGAACAAAACAATTTCTGGTTTATTGAATTCGTTTCGTTACATAGCGTAAGCCTATTTGGAACTATGTTGTATTTCCAATCGTGAATATTGTCCACTGTTCGGCAAAATGCGGCTGTCAAAATCGTGAAGCGTGTTTAATTACTCAAGCGTTATAATTCTCTCCAAGATACTGTCGTGCACAGTAAACGCTTGAACATGTTCCATGGCTCAGTTCACGTTGCGAACCAAGAGAACGGAATTGCCATAGCAACCAAAATAACAGTATATAATCGAGCACATTTTGACCAGATCGTCAAAAACTGTTTGGAGTTTCAACAGAAAGGTTGTTTGAAAGAGAAAAAATTTAGAAAAAAGAAGAAGTTTCGAAATTTTGAAGTGTTCATACGGAAGTATACATATTTTGGAAGAATTTTTACAACTTGAATAACCGTTGAAGCCATCCGAATTCGAAGCATAGTTGTCTGCGCGCACGAGTGTGTTGCAACCGTTCCAGCTGCTGCGGCGTAATACTTGTACGTATATCAAGAGTGTGTTTGAAGTTCACCCTCCAACCAGTGGTTGGGCTCTTCCGCTCCAACCCATCGGAGCCTTGACCCAATTGCTTGTTTATTAGTCTATACTGCGTGAATTGTAAGAATTCGGTTCTGTTCTGATGGACCCTTCCTGTGTTCACGTCTCTCTACCCCTCAACAGTGTGTTCTGTCGAACAATCAATTTACCCCGAACCGAAAATGTGCGATCCTTGCTGCGGTCCCTGTGATCCCTGCTACTCCTGCTATCCTTGCGTAAGACACCACTGCTCTTCCTGCCACAAATGTGACCGCTGCACCCTATCCTGTTGCACCAAGCACCGTTATCATTTCTGTTACCTTTGCCTGCGTCATCACTACTAAGGAGCAGGGTTTATGCTAAATCCGTTTAATCTTTTAGCTTTCCATCTCTCTCTCTCCCTCCCTACACCCTTACCATTTCGTTCCGTTTTTCATCGTTTTGTTTTCGACGGGATGAGTTATATTGGCAAAGATCGTAGTAGCGTATGTCAGTGCGAAAAACATTATCCATCCTAGCCTCAACAAAGTTTCAACAGTGTGTGATTGTGCGCCCTGCTCCGTTGCTCCAGTTTTCGTTCAGGATCTATCGCGTGTAGTAACAACTCCATCGCACAGTGCTGGGAATCCTCGTGTCTCCTTCCTCTACAGCGTGACGTAAAGCCTCACACGCAGTCGATCATATCCGGGCTCGAAGGAAAAGACTCGGTCGTAGACGCTATTGTCTACTATCCGTAGTTCTCGTAAAGCTAAGTAGTTTAGTGTTGGTTGATAGGGCATTGATATATGCCTACTACACCTACCACAATCTAGTGCTCCGAGGAGGAAGGATACGCGGATGTAACGCATAACCTTACGGCAGATAGCAGCGAGTTTTAACCATGAATGTGACGTGTGTACAAATCGATACTATTTTGTGAGCACAGACTTGGCGCGCGCGTTTATGACGGCCGCGGCAACACAGTGGGGGAAATAGTATTTGAATTTGGATCAATGCCGCCGAGCCCTTTCCCGTGCACGAACGATGGATTCCAGTCGCATTTTCATTTTTTTTTTTGGTTTTTGTTCATGCGAATCCTCGTTATTTCGATGATGAGCCAAAACAATGGCAACGGAAGGCCATTCACATTTTGTTGGAACGAGAGAGAGGTAGAGGGGGGTGGGAGATAGCAAAAGTTCGTATACCTTCGACACTAGCCTAACCAGGAATCTAGAGGTTGGGGTTTGTCCTCGAACGGAGAAAACTTTCTCGCAACTGCAAGCAGTGTAGTAGGCCATGGATAGTTCAGTTTAGTTCTGCCGCAAAATGACGCGTAACTTCAAGAATAGTTTTGGGACGAAAGAGCAAATGAGCGCATTCTTTAAATGCTGTAGGTTGATTTCGTGAAACATTCTTACAATTTGCAGATTATCCACCATTGTAGGTCTCATAATCAGAATCAACATAACCCTCTAAAAATGTTCTGTTCAGTATGGTAGGTAAACTCTCAAATCACAAGATTTGTTTAAGCTCATGACTGTGATGCAAATCGTAGTAACTGATGTCTGTGACGTATTTGTTAACACGCGACAGCGTAAATACGATATTCAGGCCAATCAGCCATAGAAACAGGAAGAGAATGTCCTCTTGGTGTTTAGATTGTCTTAGTTGCTTCTTATCTAACTCAATTTGTTTGCAATATGTGGTTGAGCTTCAGTAATCGATACAATAGGGCATTAGGACGTACTCAACGTACTATAACGCTCAGCAGGATAGGACACCTTTCGGATATAGACTCCCGTCGATAGTTGCGTGACATACGTTCGTTTCTCTTCTTTCCATCGTTTGGGACTTCCCGAAATGTACGGTTCTTGGGCGCCAGTCGACCCCCGGTTCCCCCTCCTACCTGTGTTGGTGGAAGCGTCCACTGATCGTGTTTGACAGCACCGACACGGTGCACTACACGTGGCACCTGCGCCGCAAGGAGCCGAACATTCCGGATATTCGGTACGAAGAAATGTACGATCGTTGCGGGCGAAGAATATTCTAAACCGATCGCGTGGGTTTCCCCCGATGCATGGAGGAGCGGGAATGCGGAGGGGTATGACAATTTCATTTTTCCTTGTTCGATATTTAACCATATCCGGGTATTGTCATATTAAACCTGCACCGTTGCCGTTTGTTCTTTGTTTCGCACCATCCTGCACGCTAAACGTGGCACCTTGTTATAAATAGAATCCCTGTGCACCTTGCGGACCATGTGATCCGTGTGGACCCTGCGGACCATGTGACCCATGTGGACCGTGCGGACCATGTGGACCATGTGGACCATGCGGACCATGTGGACCATGCGGACCATGTGGACCGTGCGGACCATGTGGACCATGTGATCCCTGTGGACCGTGCCTACCCTGTGGGCCGTGCCCCCCGTGTGGTCCCTGTGGACCGTGCGATCCCTGCGAACCGAGCTTGCGCACCGCCCACGACCTAAACTGCATGCCCCAGTGTCCCACGATCTGTCCCCCGCAACGGTGCGGACCGCGGTTCATTACGGTGCAGCAGCCACCACGGCTCGTCGCCCAGAAGAAGGTGATCAACTGCTCGCGGACCGTCATCGACAAGCACGTGGTACCACAGACCCGGGCCATCGTCGAACCGAAGCTGATCTACCAGCCGAAAACCGTCTGCGAGCCGTGCATCATCTACAAGCGCCGCACAGTACCGGAGCCGAAAATTATCTACTACAAACGGATCGTGCTGGACCCGAAGGTGGTCTGCACGCCGCGCGTCGTCGTAGAGCCGAAAGAGATCTGCACCACTCTCGTCTGCCAACCGAAGCCACAGGTTGTGCAGGTGCCCCCGGCCCGGGAGTACTGCTGTGTGCCGGCCGGGACGACTTTCTACAAGAACGGTTGCTGCCCGCCAAGCGTCGGTCCGATCTGTGCTCCAAAGCGGTGCTAAGGGTGCGCAAACAGGATACGGGAACAGCGGTGTTTGGTTGATGCTTTGGATGGGTAAGTATACAAAGGAGTACGGATGGTGGTATGATCGCTTGTCGTGTTATTGTTTCGATTCCCAGCTCTTTGGGATTGTTTGAACATCGCGAACGCCATTCCACCCTTTGTGTCTTGCCTACTCAACGTTGCATGTTAGGTCTACCTTATGCTCCAATCTCTAATCCATTGTCCTGTATCCCTGTCGACAGGCGCCTAAACCATGCAAGAGTCGTGAACTCCGAGGTGGTATCTTGATCTCAAACTGCGAGTGCCTGAAGCGTAACGGTCTACAGCATGACTGCCCGCGTACGGAATGTCAGGTATTACTTATCTAACGAAGATTTCCAATACTGCAGATTATAGTACGTTGTAATTCACTTCCAGGCGAAGCCATGCTGTCTAACCAAACCGGATGCGTCCTGCTGTCCATCGCAATGGGCCCGGCGTTATCGCTTCGTGACGATGGGCAAGAAGAGCAATCCCGTGCGTCCATCGCCGAAGTGTTGTCAGCTTCCGTGTGGAGGCGGTGGATGCAATCCTTGCCCGGTCGACCCTACGTGCTGTGCGCCGATATGTGATCCGTGTTGTGGCCCGTGCCCACCGGCATGTGGCCCGTGTGGCCCGTGTGGTCCATGTGGCCCATGTGGCCCATGTGGCCCATGTGGCCCATGTGGCCCGTGCGATCCTTGCTGCCCGCCAGTGTGTGGCCCCGTTTGTGATCCGTGCTGCCCTCCAATTTGCGATCCCAGCTATCCCCCAGTTTGTGATCCTTCCTGCAGTGTTCCTTACTGTAAGTGTAACTTAACGCACCTGCCTGATACTGAATGGTAATGTTCGATTGATTGACCCTCACCGCACATTAGATTCGCTGAAGCGTATCCGGTCAGCTGTACGACAGCCTACTCCACGACCGAAGATGGCCAAAACTAATTGGTACTGTCCGCCACGCTATACAGTCTGCCGCCCACCTGCGCCCTGCCGCTATCGGGCACCTTGTAAGGCGCATTGCTATAACGTTGAACGATTTTGCTACAAATGTTAGATGGCATGCACCGTAATTACCTTTTGTTGTGCAGAGAAGTTTGTTATGAGAATCAATCGAACATGCAACTGGCCGGCTCGAAATTTCGTATACCATACCCACAGCTATCGTTCTATTCTTCATACAGGTGACCCTTGCAGTGATGCCTGCGTACCATGTGGACCGTGCTAATGTAAACACGAACGAACCAACGCTTATCGTGTGTATAACACAGCACCAGTTTTCCTTCCACGCCTGTCGTAGTGTGCCAATCGCTTCAGACCTAGTCTTTTAGCATCATCGTTACACACGGATTGACGACTCCCCGTTCCGTGCCGTGAAAATTACTTGTTGATCTGTGTTTCCCGTGTCTCCATTGGAATATCTGTTGTGTTGTTGAAAAATTCTATGCAGTCGTTACGTCCCAGCAGCTCGTTATTAGCGTTCATCACCGTTATTAGCATCGAAGGAGTCGCATAGCAGCAGCCAAGCAATCAGAAAAACAGCTACAGCTCACATTTCCAGAAACTAGGCAAATAAAAAAGCGAAAAATCGATGGTACGAATTCGGAAATCCAACTACATCCTCCCTGTATGTCGTTTTATTAACTCCATCGTAAACTCAAAACAACCGCCACAGTGGAGAAATGTTCTTGCTAACAACTATTATACCTTATCCATTACAAAACTGTATGACGGTTCCATGCCGTCCTCACACACGGGCGTCAAACCATCGTATTCAATCCGACGATGGGATGACTTTTACTCCGGGCTCGGTCGTCCCACTTTTTGGCCGCGTTCGCCACGAACCCGGGCCGTATCGGTGGCGTCTCGAACTCGTCGCGCCCAGAATCGTCCAGCTTTCGGGTGCTGGTGCTGCGCTGTGAACACCGGCACTCACCCCCACTGTGCTGCGACTCCGTTGGTGAGCTGTGGTTCGATCCGAAGTGCGTGCGTATGATGTTTAGCGGTTTGGCAGGCGGAGCCGGGCGCGATCGATGGTGCTGGTGGTGATGTGCCGGTGGTGCGCCACTCATCTGCATCGCCTCCTGATCGAACTTGTCCGCCGGCACGTACGTACTTCTGCGCGACGGCAGAATGTCCTCGACGAAGGAATCGTTGTCATGGTAACCGGCCGCGGTCGAGTGCTGGCGCGTCTGATTGCCACCAGCAGGGTGGTTCACCGACGGGCGGTTCGTCGAGTATGTCGTGGGGCCCGCGTCACGGTAGTTCCGTCTGTCGCGGTAGTCGGGCCGTGGCAGATACTGAATTTCTTTTCCCGCAATCCGTCGGCTTTCCTCGGGCGCGCGGACATGCGCAAACACTGGCACCTGTGCCGAGGGATACACCTTCCGCTCCACGATCGACTCCGCACTTCGGTTGAGGGGCGATTCGCGATCGCGGTAGTTGTGCTCGTGGTGCCGATGTTCCTGATGATGGGGCAGCTGATGCGGTTCGTGACTGCTGATGGGATCAGCCTTCGAAACAACGAACACGGTCGGTTCGGTGTCGGTGGCAGCGTCCTTTTTCAGCATTGCCCTGTCGGGTGTGTCGATCGCGGTCAGCGCGGAGGTGTCCGTTTGCGTCATGTGTGCCGTCATGCGTGCCAGCGGATCGGCCAGATCGATAACGAACAGGATCGCGACCAGAAACGACAAGCATCCCAGTATGATCGCATTGTCATGCAGATCCGGATGGACTTGATCTATCGAAGCAAACACCAGCCCACCTGTTGTTGAAATGAAAGCATTGTTTTAATGTTTTATTACAAAAGGACCTCTGCTCCACAATGTCAACTTACCAGCAGCGAAAAACAATAGTGTCCCCAGCGATAGCACTATCTTCTCGAACAGCGTTGGACGTGATTTGGCATCGACGCATCTGAAACGATAAGACGTTGAAGCGCATACGCACACAATTAGAAACGGTCCTCCAGCGGCGGGACACTCCTTGAAGTACGTGCGAAGTATATGGTCATCACATCCGTCGCAACAGATAGACCATTGTTCCGTTGTGCGGGCACATGTGAATTATGCTAAAATTGACTCCCCCAAACTTCAACCCCATCTGGTGTTGCACTTCAATGGCAAATCTTTGACTCCTGGCCCGGGTCACCTGCCACTCTGCCAGCCGGGTCGGAATGAGTGGAATTGTCACCACGCTGGTGGTGGTGCTGGTAATGAAAAGTCAACGTTTCGTGCTTCGCATTCGGTGTGCCGTAGTGTGGAATAATGGAACGGGCTTACGATGTACGTGCAAACAGTAAATTCCAACACGACGCATGCGCATAAGATGAAGGTCATCGTCAGACGCTTAGAACGCATCAACCAAAGACAAAGCCGTTCCGTTGTGCGGAATCAGTATGAATCAATGTGGCGAACCATGGGGCCCATGAAGGCGAAGGAGACGTTGGTTTTTTACCAAACGGCAAGGCCTACTATGTGAAAATTGTGAGCCGCCCGCGAGCGTGTGGAGCTCGACACTTGAGCAGCAGCCACTGCATACGTGAGACGCACTGGTGTTCGTCTCTGCCGTCTCAGACTACTACAGTGCGCACAGTTTCCCACATGTTCTGCATGAGTTCAAACCCATTCGGTAATTGTCTTCCGCCGTGCGCGCTGTCGCACAGAAAGTGGGAGACCGAAACCTCGGGGACAATATAGCGCGACCCGCGACAGCAGCCATAGCAGCCAGATAGCGTAGAAAACAAACCATGGTAACAAAATGGCAATAAGCGCTAAACACTTCCGAAGTTTTCCCCACCGACCTACCACCGCCGGAGGAGAACCGACCGACTCTTGGCTCGCTATAACTCTCTTGGCTCTGACCTTGTAATTAACATTAGTGCGATGACTATCGTGTATCCACCGTAGACGATGTTGGTAAATGCATTCCCTCCGCTGCTCCAAGTTATGTTGTGTATAAGGCTCCATTCTCTAGAAGAAAAATAAGAAAAGGCAAATGGTATGAAAATATGAAGAAATAATAAATTACTAAACAATTCATTGCGAAACCGAATCTTAGTATATACGAAACTCGTATTTTAACCCGATGCACTCAGAAACACCAAATTTCTAAGACGAACTTCGGTTTGTTAACAATTCAACTTGCATTAGCTAGTCAGAGAGAATGAACTACATTAAAAAAACAAGTTAACAATACCTAAACTCAAGATTTTACAATACCTAAACTCAAGATAATTTTAGAAGTTATCAGTTATTTACAAAATAGATAAGAGAGTTGTACTAAAACGGACTAAACGGACACTAAAAATGTCTCGAGTATACAAGATTAACTCATAGCACTAGGCAAATTTTCAATATAAATTTCAGCACAAATTATCTAATTTTAAATGGATTTTCACTTTTTAATCCAACATTAACTATCCAAGGTCTAGCGATATTACAAGCATCATATGGTATGCGATGTTATATTTATTTATTATTTATTATTATGTTTAGCATGACTTAATGTTGTATAAACGCTAAATACAAACAAGGATCATACTCTTAGTGGCTAGAACGTAATTGCAATCCGAAATGTTTTCGTTAAATGTCAAAATATTTATATGGAATTTTCAAGACTCTTGAAAATGTTAAAATATTTATACAAAAAAATCAAGACTCTTGATACTAGTACGTATCTTAAATAATATGAGAAAGTATCTCTTGAAAATGGTTTTTTTAGGTTCATCTTGAGTTCACCTTTATTAGTTAGATTTGCATACGTTTCAAATACAATTCTTCTCTTATTTGCACTATCTAGACCGTTCCCAAACTATCTAGACAAAATATAATCCCACAGAACAGTATAGCCCGATTTAGAACGTTGGTGCATCTTACATTCAGTCGAAAAGGGTTGATAATTCTTAACTTACACATGAATAATATTTTTGAAGATTATCATATTCCTTTAGCTGAGTATAAAAATGAATCTAAAAAAAAATCTTTTAGCTGCTCCAGCTGCATAATGCTTAACACTCGAAACCCGTAGTAATTCATATTGCAAAGAGCAATAGCAAAATTCGATATAATTATTAAAATATAAGTAATTGGAATTTTACAATATGTACTTATGAAAATAATGAGATGGCAGATCTTCTTTTCCCTTGAACATGACATTTATTCAGCGATTTTGTAATGAAGGATAAATGAAGGATTATTGAAAAACTATTTGCTTGAAAGGATAACATTTTTCTACTATGTTTTCTATTATACGATGAATTAAGCCCAGCAGTTCATTATACCAGTAAAGCCTTTAACAGATCGTTTCGATATATTTTTATATAATTGCTATTATTTTCTCACAAAATAGCTGATTGCCTCCTCCGTGACAGAAGCACCTTCCAACAGTCCTTGGACCGAACCTAATGAATGATCCACACTCCATTCATGTGACCGTTAGATTCTAGTTACATTTCCTTTTCCACTGCTGTTTTTTTTTCTCAATCATTCAAATTACTATGCAAATCGCCGACAAAGTACAAACGCTTCTCGTCACCCTTAGTAGACGGAAGCTGCGCTTAAGTGGGCACACGCGTATGCCCGTGAGGCATGGGAGCAGACTCACCGCGACAGCTTCTGGTTTCTCACAAACACACGCCGTGACTCATGATCGGTGATAATTTTCGTAATAACGCACGCCACACAACCTAACTGCAAATGGAGAACAAAAAAAAGGCAAACGACACCTGTTAAGGAACTCGGAACGCTTCGGTTTTCACTGCACCCGTGCTGAACTTACTAATTCTAGAAACTTTATCACGATTCTTGCCGCCGGTTTCACCATATTCGTCAGTCAGAGGGTGGCACTCGTTCCCAGTCGCATTCACAAGGGAAAAAACACACATACACACACACTCGTCCGCTTCGGAAATCTTTGCGATGATGTTTATCCTTCCTTTCACTACTCGCTGGCCAATCGAAACGGGGTGTAAAATAGCATATCTAGGACACTTGTCCGTCTGTTCATCGAAACGCACACGAAGACGCACTACCCTTTTCATCCCAATTCATCGCACGACCAGCTGCAGCCCCCCTCACACAGCATTATGTTGTGTCCGATGGCGGGCCTTTCACCGGTGTTGGAATGCCTGTTTATTTGTTTTGTTTCGCGGACGTCGGCGCCGTCTCCGCAGCCTGCTTAGGTGCTTCAGTCCGTACCGAATCGAGCCCACCAAAACAGGGCCAACTTTGATGCACTTTTCTCACTTCACCGGGAGCATGTTTCGCGTCTCACGCATCGTTTAAATCCTCCCCCTTATCCGAAAGCTGACGAGCTTGGTTTGGTTTGATTGAACGTTTGATGAGCACTCGGTCGTTGTGATAGCTGATAAAAACGCACGGTACGCCACTGGAGCACACACTGCACACTGTACGGTGGCCTATCGACGAATGGTTTTTCCGGCGCGAGTGGGCGATGCTTTTTCCCACCCAACTACATCTACGCGGGAGCCGCCCCACCTCGGAACGATCGGAAGCGTGTACAATGCGTGCTGGGCTATGCACAAAACAATGCGCGTGTGTACGTATCACACTAGCCAGTGTGCGGAAAGTCACTTAGACACTTAGCGAGACTCATACTAACCGTACCGAAGGCACCGGAGCTCCGCTGGTGTGCGTTTTGCACCCCCAGAAGACAATGCTCCTCTAAGACGATAAACGTCAGCCGTTGTTGGGGTGAGGCCGAAATGGTGTTTTTTCTGTTCGTGTGTTTACTGCCATTAAAATTTGTTCCTAAACATGCTTACATTTTATCTCAACCCGCACACATCGGTCAAAGGAGGGCGTTGGTTGGATTTGCATTCAGCCGGAACGGGTGGAGCATCATGCAACGGATGAATGAAACGGCGATCGGCGGAATGTGCGCGCGCCGTGTAATGCGTTCCCGAATGCGCCCGCCGTGTTTTATTATGTTTGCTTGGCTAATACCGCGACTTTTGATCGGTCCATCCATACGGTTCGACTACCGTTCGACTAGAAATTCCACCCGAAATGACACGAAGAAGGCGCACGTTTCCCTTTCGCCGGTGGTTCCACCGTACAATGGAAGCGGTCTTATCAGTCGAAAGGAGAGTTAATTGTGCCGGGCTGCTTCTTACGGTGTTGGTCGGTCTCGGTGTCATGCTTCAGATATGCTGTCACACATGGTATGGGACATGTGTGAAAATGCACTTCAAGTAACGCCGAGCGAGAAGTTTCTCTAGGTGGTTTTGATGAGGTGAATTATTCGGGCCCTACCACCACGGAAGGCTTTTTTTTAAACTGATAATAAATAAAATAAAAATACAACTACAACAATACAACTTGGCAAGTGCATTGGCAAGTTAGTCTATATAATCTGTACATCAAGCAGCGAAGACCTTAAAATAGACTAGAACTTGTAAATTAGCTAATACAAATAAAACAGTAATATTATGATATCAAAATGTTTTTAAAATACCTATAAGAATCCAAAGCACTGGATATATGAAGTTTTCAGCACCATCTAATCAAAGTTTCCATAATAATCCGCTAATACTCTCTCGACCTTAGATTACATATGCTTTCTCTTTCGTAGAAAACAAGGTAAACATAGGATCACTGATTTCTGAATATTTTATTCTATTTGATGAATGAACAATCAACCGACTAAATTAATAAAAACACAACTATATTAAAGAATAATGTCTGTAGTCTGACTATAATTGAATTTTTATAGAAATTTAGATAGAAAACGATATCGACAATTTCGCCATTTTCCATTATTTTACACTTTTTCTGGAATCGGGGGAACTTTTAAGGATTGCACCGAAGTTCTCATGTCTACTTATGTTTTTATCATGTTTATCATCATTCGATCATGATTATTTTTTTTGCTGTTTTGTCATGTTTTGTCAGACATGTTTGTCCTAATTTTACGTTTTTCTTGTAGTTATCATACTAACAATACATTTTCTATTCGTTTGTGGTATTCAGGCATCTTACACACACTACTCTATTCATTAACTTATTTCAATAATTTCATTTAAAAAGAAAACCATATTTTCATTGGACATGATTGTATCTTTATTATATTTAAATTAATGATTTATAATTATAATGCAAATCGAAATTCAAGTAAGAAGCGTCAAATTGCGCTAATAATTTAATCTCATTTATTTGGAGTACTGCGAAAAAATAGAACTGGAGAGAACTGTAACTAAAAAATAAATAACTATATCAGAGGCTATAGCTATGGAATAATAATAATTATCATTATTATTATATTTCAATTATTCGGGATGGGGAAGCTATTAGATAATAAGCAATAAATTAAATAAATAAATTTATTTTCTTGTTCTTTCCGGAATCCACC
>KZ072303.1:37203-55006 GCA_002091845.1 Anopheles cracens
TGCTTTGGTTCGTGACGTTTTAGGCTGCCGGTTACGACGAGAACCTCCTGCCCACTATGGCACTATGAGTGTTTTCCGTTGAGGGCTGGTGGATCACTTCTGGTTGGGAAAAAACTTGAATTAACCTGCTGAAAACTGACCACCGTAATCGCCCGGGTGGAGCTCGCGTGGCATGCTGATTTACGATTATTGGAGAAGGTTTTATCGGTTTCTTAAGCGGAAAGTTTCGTAATGGAAGCCATTTCTGCAACAGTTTTATTCGCACGGCTCACTGATGGAAGTAATCACAGAAGCACCTCTATGTTTCTTTTTTCACGTAAATAAGCTGCTGTGGAAAGCACTATCCATAATTTATCATCACTCGCAAGATAAACGCCATGTAAACGAGCTACACGAGCAACCAATTAGCACGTTCGAATTACGAATGTAATTTCCCCGCCGAAACATTTTCGCAGAGAAGAATCTCCAAAGTGAGACACCATGCGGCGGCTTGCCCCGGGGTCGGGGTCCGCGTTCAATTATGATCGCACGCACCACTATTATTCCTGTTTACGGCACACCAAAAATCTCCCGTTCGCGTCGGCTCGAACGAACGAAAATTCACAGCAAGAGCAGCAACGGAATGCTCGCTGGTTCAAACCACCACCCGCACTTCGAGTGCTACAACCACAAACAGTTCACGAGAAGCAAAAAAAAAACACGCACACTAACCGCAAGTGAAGCTGCGTTTCTTGCTGGCCACCTTCACGTTCCGCCCGAAACCGTGCCGTTTTCAACCCGCTGGCGAAGGATCGCGCTCGGGCGAAGCAATCCACGACCGTACCGTTGCTCGATCTCCCAACGACTGACTGACTGGCTTGACGAGCGGGCTTGAGCGAAGCGTTAATGCGAGCAAGAATATGCAGCCGCCGCCGCCGTACGCGACGCAGCTGCCGCCCGCTCTTTCGTGATTGTGGCGCGAACGAACGGTGGACGCCAGGGATGAACATGAATGAATATGCGGCTAGGAGCGTCGGTATCGTCGTCTCCCCGCTTCCGGTGGCGGAGAAAGGTGAAGAGAAAAGTCGAGCCGGCAACTTTTCTCCCACCGTGAGCAGGCGGTGAGCGCGTTTGATACGATCGATAGATGAAGGGTTTTTCTGGTGGAAACTTGGGAATGATTTTTTTTACTCTTTCCTTATCTTTGAAACTTAGTGGTTTGGGAGGAGTTTTATAAAGATATTTTATTGTATTGACATATTTCCTAGTCACAGGTATAACAGAGTCAAGACAAATCAGCAATGGCAGGAGCAGACCTCCAAAGGCTGGACATGGACCAACCAACAGACCATATACTAAGCAATAAGAAGAATTTATGAAATAGTCCGTACATTTCCAAGAGGTTTATAGCAAGTGCTAGCAATGTCTCAAAGGCGTTTTTATGACTACTGGGACACATGACATTTAACGGTTCTAGTCTAGTTGTCGAAGCTGACTTTTGACCCTAGAATGTAGCAGTTCAAAGGATCGCCTTCAAAGGATCGATAATCTAAAGCTAACAATGAGTATATAGTCACATTGCATGACATGGTTGGCAGATTGTTGACATTTCCCTGGCATTTTCCTGACTCATTCTGACTCGTAGCCATATTCGTAGTCGAACAGCCAGTTTGTGTACGAAGGATTAAGAAGTACTAGGTACTAAGAAGGAACCATTTCAACTTGTTACTCTTGCTATGATCAATACTTACTCAACTCTTAACCTGAACTCTCAAGAGTCAAGAGTCAGTTTCAATCAATTTAATGGGCTCAAATAATATTTAGCGAAACTATCCAACAAAACCTCGATTGTACCTAGGGATTCCAAAGATATATGGATCTACTAATGATCAGGTTTATATTCCTTCCTACACTCCTAAAAACTCGCATAATTCACTACGTGGTCAAACGTTAAGATTAAAAACCCTGTAAAACAAACAAACAAACCGGAGGAAGCCTAGAATAAACCACAAAAGATGAGATAGATCATGAATTAAACTGGAGATGCGCACAGATGCGATTTGTCACTGAAAAGACAAAGCCGTAGGTATGATGGAGCAGACTTTCATTGGAGACCAGGAAATTGTTGTGCGACAGTAAAACTTGTAAGTGTTAGCTTGGAATGTGAGTCAGTTAAAATGCCAGTCACAGTTATATATTCTGCAGAAATTCTGCGCATCTTTATTGTATCTGACGATAGATGAATTGCAGGAACGAGCAATTGGTAGTTTCATTCAGGCTTTACTAGTTGTTGCATCTCCATTGTTTTGCTCACACTGCAAGTGTTATACAACTCGATGAAATATATTTGTTAGTTGCTATGTTTCTTTTCATGGATTCCTTTCCGTTATATAGATAAAAACTTGATGTTTATGAAACTTTGATGTTTCGCCTTTTTAGCTATGTTTCTTTTCATGGATTCCTTTCCGTTATATAGATAAAAACTTGATGTTTATGAAACTTTGATGTTTCGCCTTTTTAAAAATATCCTCACAATTAAAATTTATTGGACACAAATATAGATGAGATGTGGACTGTCCATATGGTAAGATACATTGAAGACAATAAATTGTACCGCAGGTGTCTAACGATAGTGACGTACAAAGGCATGCCAGAAAACAAATTTTTACTTGGAATTATTTATGACAATTTCTGTAAGTGTGTATTGTTGTGTGTACGTTGTTGGTTAGGTTTTAATTTTAGATGTGTTTTTTTTACAATAGGGTTCGTTGATCATTTTGATATAGCGCCAGAAGAACATAGAACATCATCGTGGTGATAGTGAACTCGAATCTCAAAGTTCATGAATTCAAGGCTTGCTCGATTTATCATGATAATGTTTGGGGAAATCGCTGCTCAGCTCAGGATGATAATATTCGTCATAAATTTTCAGGAAGCACCCCAAAACGTCCGCTTCACAAAGCCAATCACCTGGCAACTGTCCGGTGTTTAGTGCGTGAGGTTCGCTAGGGCATTTGTGGGAAAAGTGTGTTTGTGTGAGTTTTTGTTCACTCTAACCAAAAGTGTGTAGGGTAGACATAGATTGTGGTGAGAAGAATAAATATGAGAAAGAGGTATTCAACTCAGGACACCGGTCAAGCACACTGGCTGGTATAACCCGAAGCGGAGTTGCTTTGCTTGTGGCTAGTTTTAGAACGAGGAGAACAACTTTCAGCACGGTCTAATCAACTAAATGCGCACGGAACAAAATGTAAAAAAAAAACATAGCAAATTTTGAACAATCGGCACGTTCACGACGACAGGTCGTATGGTTTTAATGTGTGGTTTACTTAATGACTTATTAAGACCACACCACACCAGAGGGGTTGTAGAAAAACAACCGAGCATATCTGGCGGGGCAAACTGCCATCCCCTGGGTAATCCTCGGCTATCACCAACGTTCGCTGTAGCATTTAAATTTAAATCACCCGTAATGGAATGTCAGTAGGTTAATCTCTAGTACATGTCTATTTTTACAGACTGTTTGTTCTCATATTTGATGGTCTAAATATAAGTGATTGAGGACTTGGAAATAGTCTATTATTATTTCATAGGAAACATCGTTAACATAAACTAAATATTGTAAATATGGGACTACTTTTCTTAGTCTACCATTTGTCAATGTATTAGGTTGGAATTGAGTTACTGTTGAAGTCACTCAAATAGTGGTTTTATGACTGAACAGGATGATTTACGATTATTGACGATTATTGTTGAGAGTTTTTGTTTGTGATTTCGTTCTCTTCAAGTCTAGCCACAAACCATGACCTACGCTATGGGAATGGCCCAAGTTTTAAATGGGAGGATGAGTTCAATAAAACTATAAATCGTGAGGGGGAAGATTGTTGACTGTTTTGGGGTTTCATTATCCCAAGGGATTAGATAGAAATCCTAAAGTATAACCAGAAGATGCTTTGTGGTTTGACTGGGTAGCTTCGAGGATATGGTTTTATTTTAGCTACTGAATTAATGAGGTATAAGTTGCGTACGTTCTGACTCGTACGTGTGTGTACTCGTACTTGCAATGTGAGTGTTTTCGCCACTCTCCTACGCACCAGTGTGAGACAATGATGAAAGCTGCAGACACATCTTGATCGCTTGAAAATATCATCGGAGTCGGTGATTTATTGCGATCGAACAACCGCAGACGCGGAATGATTGATGGTAAATGCGTAAGAAGATCGTATGCCAAAATGAAAACAATGAATAATAGCAGATCTCAACGCACCGTAATTTGAGCCGAGAGCTTTGCATACCAACACAGTTCGCGGTAATAAATTACTGATTGATTTAGATGTTGCTATTTGAGCTGTGCGTGTGCGCACTGAAGCATTATGTCATTTTGCAAAACCACAGAACGCACAGAGTCGAAATGTATGAATCGTTATAAACTTCGAAGTGTTTATCAAATCATCCCAATCAACGCATTTGCATACAGTCGAATGCTGAAGGAAAACAATAAAAGAGAGCTAATGGAAACGATCGTCGAAAGCGTCGCCGAAGAAAACGACGATCAAACCAAGAGTTTGCTGACGGACGGTAATAAAATATGAAATGATTTTATTTTATTTTGTTGGTTAGTGAACCACATGGATTGAGATCCACCTACGCGCCCGGGATGTCGTTCTCACGGACCGACCAGTTCCGTTGCGGAACTGTTTCGAAGCAGATGGGCTGGACCGGTGTATTCAAAGATCCGTGCGACGATCGTAAATCGGGTTAGGGTTGTTTATTGTAATTTGGCGTTTTATTGAGTTATTAAAGTTTGAACAGGAGATCGGTTGAGGGATAAAAAGTTAAACTCATAAGAAGATTATGTCTCCGTCATGCGATTCCATAATTCAGATCAGATTTGCTTCAGGACGCAGGACAGTATATACATTTTTTAAATAGTACAAATGATGTCAATTATAGCACCAGTGACATGACCTCATCTCTCCACCGGGAAGGCAACGCTGACATCAATTTCTTTATGATTCGTCCGCTGGTGCGTTAGGAGTAGTGAGCAGGGCAGTATAAATTGGACGGGTGATCTATCTTCACGTCACAGCGACATCCGCAATGGATCACCAATGTAAGCAATTGATTGTAACGACCCGCGTTTTTTTATGCAGTCTATCCATTGCGGAAGCTTTTTACCGCTAGAGAAAATAACAAACACGCACACACGCACGGAGAATTTCGGACAAACAAGTGATACTCTTGGAAAGTACATGCCTGCGCACGTTAAGGGACAAGAGTTCACCTCAGTTCGCTAGAAGAGCGTGCAGGAATTGAAAGCAATTTTGATGGATGAATTTAATGCTTTTTGTGTTTTTCTTCTTTTTTATCTTACAGTCGTAAAGCGCAATCAAACGTTCTAAAAAAGGCAAATCGTACGCATCACATCCGAGAGGGACGTTCGGAGTAGCTATCAGCGCCGCAGATATGACAAATATGGCCAGAGATGTATGGACTTTTCGGGTTTCGGCAGGGCAATGGCCTGCCAGCGGAGTGTAAACCAACGACCGGCGAATGATGTACGGCTCTCCGATGTGCCACGTTTAATGGGATGTTTTATGTTCTACGCCACGCGACGTCCACTACGGCCACGGGCGAATGGCACTATGTGGGAAGGAAGCCGGCGGTGGTGGTGTAATAAAACAACTATCAACTCGAGGTTCGCACCGCGCGGAATCGGAATTAGATTAGGGTAGCAAGTTGAAGTATGTGCGAGCTTCGCAGGACGCAAATAGCCGATACTTAGAAGTTACTTTAGAAGTTAGACCACGTACGGCCAATTTATGTAAGCGTGAAATATGGACTGGCGTTTGGGCAGGAAAGAAGTGGCATGAGCGACAGAACATTAGCGTGCGAAAAGATACATTTCTCTTGCGTTCACATAATGAATCTCGCAGAGATCTGTGCACGGCGTTAGTAGTTACACTTGTCGGTACTAGAAAGCGCTGTTTACATGTCAACGGCAAGCTCGCGCGTGAAGCGACAAAACAAACGTACGAAAATTATCCCTCAAAACAAGCCCGCGCACCGTAGCCGCTCGTTTTGACAAAATTTACACCATCGATAAAAGTTGGTCCCGTAAATCTGTGTGATAAACGGCGGCACACTAGTCTGTCCGCGCCAGCCGCCGGGAAAAACTGTCCCTATCATGCGCGAGAGATAAGATTTACGTGCTACCTAATTGGTTTAGTTTTCCACACATTCGCTTCGGGTCCCCGGTGCCAAAGCAGCTTCCGCCGTGGTTCGCTTTTGTTGCCCTCTCGCAGCCGTACATTAGTCTAATTTAGGGCCTGCCGCTCCGATTTTGCTCGCTTTGAAGGTGGTGAATGATTTGTAGTTGTCGATGGCGATTCGTTTTGGGTCGAAATAAAGCCATATCGCCGGGCCACACAATGTAGGCCCTTGGCCACGCCACACCCCACTCTAGCAGTCGTAGGTGGTTTGAATGGGATGAATTTATAATTAAAAAAAATGATCACCTCCCAGAGATCAGGGGGGGTCTAAATATAAGTGATTGTGGACTTGGAAATAGTCTATTATTATTTCATAGGAAACATCGTTAACATAAACTAAATATTGTAAATATGGGACTACTTTTCTTAGTCTACCATTTGTCAATGTATTAGGTTGGAATTGAGTTACTGTTGCAGTCACTCAAATAGTGGTTTTATGACTGAACACGATGATTTACGATTATTGGCGTATTGTTGAGAGTTTTTGTTTGTGATTTCGTTCTCTTCAAGTCTAGCCACAAACCATGACCTACGCTATGGGAATGGCCCAAGTTTTAAATGGGAGGATGAGTTCAATAAAACTATAAATCGTGAGGGGGAAGATTGTTAACTGTTTTGGGGTTTCATTATCCCAAGGGATTAGATAGAAATCCTAAAGTAGAACCAGAAGATGCTTTGTGGTTTGACTGGGTAGCTTCAAGGATATGGTGTTATTTTAGCTACTGAATTAATGAGGTATAAGTTGCGTACGTTCTGACTCGTACGTGTGTGTACTCGTACTTGCAATGTGAGTGTTTTCGCCACTCTCCTACGCACCAGTGTGAGACAATGATGAAAGCTGCAGACACATCTTGATCGCTTGAAAATATCATCGGAGTCGGTGATTTATTGCGATCGAACAACCGCAGACGCGGAATGATTGATGGTAAATGCGTAAGAAGATCGTATGCCAGAATGAAAACAATGAATAATAGCAGAGCTCAACGCACCGTAATTTGAGCCGAGAGCTTTGCATACCAACACAGTTCGCGGTAATAAATTACTGATTGATTTAGATGTTGCTATTTGAGCTGTGCGTGTGCGCACTGAAGCATTATGTCATTTTGCAAAACCACAGAACGCACAGAGTCGAAATGTATGAATCGTTATAAACTTCGAAGTGTTTATCAAATCATCCCAATGAACGCATTTGCATACAGTCGAATGCTGAAGGAAAACAATAAAAGAGAGCTAATGGAAACGATCGTCGAAAGCGTCGCCGAAGAAAACGACGATCAAACCAAGAGTTTGCTGACGGACGGTAATAAAATATGAAATGATTTTATTTTATTTTGTTGGTTAGTGAACCACATGGATTGAGATCCACCTACGCGCCCGGGATGTCGTTCTCACGGACCGACCAGTTCCGTTGCGGAACTGTTTCGAAGCAGATGGGCTGGACCGGTGTATTCAAAGATCCGTGCGACGATCGTAAATCGGGTTAGGGTTGTTTATTGTAATTTGGCGTTTTATTGAGTTATTAAAGTTTGAACAGGAGATCGGTTGAGGGATAAAAAGTTAAACTCATAAGAAGATTATGTCTCCGTCATGCGATTCCATAATTCAGATCAGATTTGCTTCAGGACGCAGGACAGTATATACATTTTTTAAATAGTACAAATGATGTCAATTATAGCACCAGTGACATGACCTCATCTCTCCACCGGGAAGGCAACGCTGACATCAATTTCTTTATGATTCGTCCGCTGGTGCGTTAGGAGTAGTGAGCAGGGCAGTATAAATTGGACGGGTGATCTATCTTCACGTCACAGCGACATCCGCAATGGATCACCAATGTAAGCAATTGATTGTAACGACCCGCGTTTTTTTATGCAGTCTATCCATTGCGGAAGCTTTTTACCGCTAGAGAAAATAACAAACACGCACACACGCACGGAGAATTTCGGACAAACAAGTGATACTCTTGGAAAGTACATGCCTGCGCACGTTAAGGGACAAGAGTTCACCTCAGTTCGCTAGAAGAGCGTGCAGGAATTGAAAGCAATTTTGATGGATGAATTTAATGCTTTTTGTGTTTTTCTTCTTTTTTATCTTACAAAACGACGATCAAACCAAGAGTTTGCTGACGGACGGTAATAAAATATGAAATGATTTTATTTTATTTTGTTGGTTAGTGAACCACATGGATTGAGATCCACCTACGCGCCCGGGATGTCGTTCTCACGGGGGGGGAGCGGACTGAAGTGGAGAAAAGTTTTTATGTTTTTATACGGCGCGTAAATAATGACATCGAAACTAGCTGTTCCGTTTAGCAGTTGAAAAACTTTTCATGGCCTTCTTGTGTGCGACGCTTGTGGAAGACGTTTAACACCCTTCAGGGAAGGCACACGGGCCTTACAGCAAGAGATCACAGGCTAATAAAAACGTTTCGTATCGTACCGGGATCTGGAAGGAGACTGGTGGAGTTGGTGGTGGCGGTCAAAACTTTATCAGTATCACCGAATCTGTCGCATCAGGTTTGTTCGGGGCGACACGGAGGTGGTGTGTTTTGTGGACAGGGAAACCTTATTTATGATCCTCGCGGTTGTGGAGCCATTTGTCATACGATTATTAAATATTGCCAACATTCCTCGGACGCGGTTGTCTTGTTTCATTTTGCATGGAATATTTTGATCAAGCGATGGTTTTTTTTTCCAGCGTGTGCTCAAAATCTGAAAAACGGCGTGAACATTGGCAAGCGTGTGTGTGTGGTTTTGAGATAGTTTTACTTTCTTGTTACTTTCGAGCTCGGTTAAGATATGGGAACAATAACCCTACAGGATCCAACCGTATTCGGTGGAGTTTTGCGGCTCCGATATTCGGATATGTTAATTCGACAACAGTTCAAAACATACCATTTTTCACCGGTCATCGGTTGCGGTTTTGCTGCGCCTCCGACAGAATCGGAATTAGATTAGGGTAGCAAGTTGAAGTATGTGCGAGCTTCGCAGGACGCAAATAGCCGATACTTAGAAGTTACTTTAGAAGTTAGACCACGTACGGCCAATTTATGTAAGCGTGAAATATGGACTGGCGTTTGGGCATGAAAGAAGTGGCATGAGCGACAGAACATTAGCGTGCGAAAAGATACATTTCTCTTGCGTTCACATAATGAATCTCGCAGAGATCTGTGCACGGCGTTAGTAGTTACACTTGTCGGTACTAGAAAGCGCTGTTTACATGTCAACGGCAAGCTCGCGCGTGAAGCGACAAAACAAACGTACGAAAATTATCCCTCAAAACAAGCCCGCGCACCGTAGCCGCTCGTTTTGACAAAATTTACACCATCGATAAAAGTTGGTCCCGTAAATCTGTGTGATAAACGGCGGCACACTAGTCTGTCCGCGCCAGCCGCCGGGAAAAACTGTCCCTATCATGCGCGAGAGATAAGATTTACGTGCTACCTAATTGGTTTAGTTTTCCACACATTCGCTTCGGGTCCCCGGTGCCAAAGCAGCTTCCGCCGTGGTTCGCTTTTGTTGCCCTCTCGCAGCCGTACATTAGTCTAATTTAGGGCCTGCCGCTCCGATTTTGCTCGCTTTGAAGGTGGTGAATGATTTGTAGTTGTCGATGGCGATTCGTTTTGGGTCGAAATAAAGCCATATCGCCGGGCCACACAATGTAGGCCCTTGGCCACGCCACACCCCACTCTAGCAGTCGTAGGTGGTTTGAATGGGATGAATTTATAATTAAAAAAAATGATCACCTCCCAGAGATCAGGGGGGGAGCGGACTGAAGTGGAGAAAAGTTTTTATGTTTTTATACGGCGCGTAAATAATGACATCGAAACTAGCTGTTCCGTTTAGCAGTTGAAAAACTTTTCATGGCCTTCTTGTGTGCGACGCTTGTGGAAGACGTTTAACACCCTTCAGGGAAGGCACACGGGCCTTACAGCAAGAGATCACAGGCTAATAAAAACGTTTCGTATCGTACCGGGATCTGGAAGGAGACTGGTGGAGTTGGTGGTGGCGGTCAAAACTTTATCAGTATCACCGAATCTGTCGCATCAGGTTTGTTCGGGGCGACACGGAGGTGGTGTGTTTTGTGGACAGGGAAACCTTATTTATGATCCTCGCGGTTGTGGAGCCATTTGTCATACGATTATTAAATATTGCCAACATTCCTCGGACGCGGTTGTCTTGTTTCATTTTGCATGGAATATTTTGATCAAGCGATGGTTTTTTTTTCCAGCGTGTGCTCAAAATCTGAAAAACGGCGTGAACATTGGCAAGCGTGTGTGTGTGGTTTTGAGATAGTTTTACTTTCTTGTTACTTTCGAGCTCGGTTAAGATATGGGAACAATAACCCTACAGGATCCAACCGTATTCGGTGGAGTTTTGCGGCTCCGATATTCGGATATGTTAATTCGACAACAGTTCAAAACATACCATTTTTCACCGGTCATCGGTTGCGGTTTTGCTGCGCCTCCGACCGGGGGGTTGTTCGTACGTTCGTTTCCATTTTTTTCGCGCTCTCCCACCGTGCTCGCGATCATTAAGATAACATTAATCATCGCCGAGATCGAGCATGTCGCTGCACTCGAGCGCACATATTTATCAAATCGAGCACCCCCTCCGCAGAATGGGCGCACGTGGTTGCAATTTGCACTTCGTTACGCTTATCGAGCATCGGGTGACTCGTGTGACATGTGGATGGGAAGGGTTTTTTATCGACTCTCGACGGGATGGAGATGAGAAAGCGGAATGCAGTGATGGTTTTGAGTGACGCCACAGCTTAGCAGCTAGTAAACCGCTCCCCGGCTTTACGATCCATTGTCTCCGGACGGTAGTAGAATCGCTTTCGAACTGCCTATCGATAGGAGAGGCCCTTGATGAGCACACATCAAACGTTTTCCTCTCCGAACCGACCGCCGTTATGACTCGGTAGCGCGCGCTTTGTCGGTATCAATTTGAGCCGCGGGTGACCACTGTTTAGTACATCTGTCCGTTTAGTAGCGCCACATATACTTTTTGCCCGTGTGTGTATGTGCCTGTGCTGCAAACTGTACTCTAAATCGTCGTAATTGCTAACGGCGTCATCGGCACGACCGCAGGCACAGTAGAAGCCTGTCCCCAGGGGATTACGGTGGATTCCGGTGTGGTCGTCGTCGTTTTTTAATGGGTGTTTAGGGGTGCTTTATGGCGTCCGCTGTGAGGGGTGTCGGTTTTACGACTACTTGGCGCTGCGTGTTAGTTTTTCCGGATGAATTTAAAAACTGACCCGTAGCTCTGACCGAGGGGTGTGCCTCACGTGCAGAGGAGACACTGGGCAGATCTTCCTGTGCGTTTTCAAACAAGGTATTTCGCGCACGACACCATTCAATATGCATTGTATGGATTATTTAATGCTATGTTACAGTGTGCGCCACATGTTGGGAAGAATGTTTAGTGTTAAAATAAGTAAATTGTCATTTCAGATTTAAGTTAAACTACGATTGGAGGGTAGTTAATTTTCGATATTGAAGTTATCATAACTTTTATAGAGTTTAGCTAGCGTCTATCGATCGTTGTTATTGTTTGCTTTAGTAAATTACACGATATGAAATAACAACGCATGCTCGTACACTTGCATTCGCACAGGCAAACCACTCCGAGCATGCAACTCGACATTGAACTGGATTCATTAGTAGGCCATGGCTAGATTGGATTAGCTTCAGTTCCGGTTTGGACAGCAGTGCGACAGAGTCGACGATCAGCTTGCGATGCAACCAAATCGCTGGACGATTTTGAAGAACATTGCCCGGGAGTATGTGGCGTCGAGCTCGTGCCACGGCATGTCCTACGTGGCCCATCCACGATTGACGATTGTGGAGCGGTAAGATGACATTTCCAAACGAATGTTCTAGAGTATTAATTTTTTGTTGTCTTCTATAACAACCTCAGAGTGTGTTGGGCCGTCATAGTGGTGATCTCGCTTAGCTTATGCATCTCGGCCATCGTCGTCGGACACCAGAAGTGGAACGAAAAGCCGATGATTGTGAGCTTCTCGCCAAAGCCAGTCCCCGTGTGGAAATTGCCGTTTCCTGCCATCACAATCTGCCCGCAGACGAGAATTGATGTGATGAAGTTCAACCTGACGGAGGTGTACTTGAGGGCGCGTGCGAACAGGACACTGTCGGCCGACGAGTGACGCAAGTTGCGTGTGCTGTCGCACGTCTGCTCGTCGGTTATGCGTCCGAAGAACGACTACTACGGTACGGCCGGCAGTACAAGCAGGGCCGCAAGACACGCCGACGATGAGCGGGTAGTGGAGCAGTTGGTCAATCTGTCCATACCACACAAAGAGCTTCTCGTGTCGTGCATGTGGAGCTTTAATTTTCGGCCGTGCGAGACACTGTGGGCCCGAAAGGTGACGGAAAACGGGGTGTGCTACAGTTTCAACATGCTGTCCAGTGCGGAGCTGTACTCGGAGGATCAGGAATTCCGCGAGGCAGAGATCAATCCCGATATCAAGAAACAGGAACCGTTCCGTTCGTTACATGCGTCAAAAATGCGTAGTACGGGGTGGACGATGGAGAATGGTTACACCCCGCACGAGGACCTGCTGGCGTATCCAAGACGGACGGCTAGTGGTGGATTTAAGGGAGGCGCTATAGTGTTGTTGAAGATGCATCAACAACATCGCGAGTATATTTGTGCGGTGTGTTGCGTTTGAGGTTGCGGCTTTGGGAAGTGTATGTTGTGATAATTTGTTGCCTCCTCTAGGGTGCTTTGCAAGGCTATAAAGTGACCATTCACCCGCCGGACGAATTTCCAAGACTCAGCGAGTACCACATCCGAGTGCCGCCGATGCAGGCGGCCTCGATTATAGTCAGGCCGAAGTTGTTCACTACTCAGAAAGCTCTACATCGACATCCACCCTCAAAGTATGCCTTGATTTCTGACGACATGTAATCTATTCTTCACCTGACGCTTGTGTTCTTGTTTTTTTTTCCTAGGAGGCAATGCTTTTTCTCCGACGAACGAAAGCTACGCTTTTTCCGAGTTTACAACGAGCAGAACTGTGAGTTTGAATGTCTCACGAACTACACGCTGGCGACGTGTGGGTGCGTTACGTTCGCTATGCCGCGGGAAAACACCACCCGCGTGTGCGGTGTGCACGAGAAGCGCTGCTACAAAGATGCCGTGACCCGGCTCATGGAGATGGACGAAATGACCATTTACACCGGGCACGAAATGTGCGAGTGTTTGCCGGCTTGCACGACGGTAAAGTACGCCGTGGAAATATCGAACGACTGGTTGAACCTCGATGCGATGCTTGCATCCATCATCCGGCGGGAAAAAAGCTTGGACGGGTAGGTAATTAGAGCGCGCCGGAGACGGAGGAATTGTCCGGAAAAAACAAGCTATCTTATCGTTTGTTTGTTTTCTAACCCCTTTCCAGCATGGAACCGATGCTGCTGTACGTCTACTTTAAGGATAACAAGTTCCTGTACATCGAACGTGTCGAGTATATGACTTTCAACGGGGAGCTCGCAAATTTCGGCGGTATTTTGGCCCTGATGTCCGGCATGAGCTTAACCAGTCTGGCGGAAATTTTATACTATCTCATCGTTCGGCCGCTCGGTCTGTGGGTGCGAGCGCAGTACGTCAGGGTCAAGGTGGGCCCATCGGTGTCCGAGGTGCAGTTGCGCACAAGCACCAGCACGGTGCATCCTGTACGACCTTGGATTCCCTAGATACAACGGTGGTGGAGGGAAACAGCTACTGGTAGCTACATGCACGGTGTGTTTTGGTAGCGGCATTTTACGATCGGCACGTGAGGCAAGGGAATCTCTTTGCCGGTCGATTCGATAACGATTCGATTGGGTGCGTTTGTGGTAATGAATTTTAATGCGATCGAGTAACCGGCTTCAGCTTTAACGATCACGCAAACTCTCATTCGCCTTGGCTCTCTTTTCCGATCGGGTTTGTTGAAGATGTTGACAACAACCGGAGTGTTCCATTCCGCTAATCCATTCCGTGTGATTGAGTTGACGGATGGCATTGGCAGAAGGAGAGAATACTCAATACGGGGTTACCTTTGGCGTATGCTAATCGCTTGCTACGCTTAATGTACGTAGTAGTTGTAGATAACTGTTCTCGCGGAGTAAAAGTGAGCGCCGTGCGAGGAATAGAAATAATTTTCCTGTTGGTGAAATGGAGGCACGTGTTGTTTTAGGGTGACATGAGGTTTCTTAACAAATCTTTGTGCTTAAGAGATCTCTTTGTTCTCTGTTCCCTATGCTTGAAGCAAACCTTGAAATTTCATTACAATAGTTCCGGATCAAAAGACGTTTAGCAGCGGGGTGATTAAACATTCCAAATAGAGTCAAATCACATTGAGCAGTTGTTTGAAATACCGGGTGCCGAGTAGATTGGCACGTAAAAAGCAAATAAAGCTGGGGCGTGCGTCAAACGTTTACCTGAATCAGCTGCCAAATGCACACCAGGTGCTGAACGATCAGCGTACCGCAGAAAGGGGTAACATGTGCAGCACCCTCGCAACGCCCTTAGGAATGTTTCCGGGAAACCAGCCCGTGGTGTTTGGAATCGGAAAATTATGAAAACAACCCGCACGCGCGCCCCATCGATTTAGGGACTTTTAATACGACTTTTCACGCGTCCAGCAGAAGAACTTCGTTCAGTGCGCGAGACGGCGGGTGACGGAATGGCGTCTCTGTTTGATGAAACAGTCGAATTCGGTTCGGGTGGCGTAATTTATTTTCCTACCATGAATTAGCATTTCCGTAAGCGTTGGAAAACGGTCCGAGCGGAGTGTGCCCGACGGGGTGGTAGGATGTTAATGTTTGCTCGTAATTTATTTGCACGAACTTGATGAATGTACGGCTCGGAGGCGGTGGTTTCTCGATAGGTTATTATTTTATTTTGGCAAGATAAGCAAAAGGGTTCCCGTAAACAACGCGTCGCTTCGGTGATCCGCTGATTGGTGGACGTTGGCGATAAATATTTCGTTTATCTTTTTTCTTAATTCAAACTCTCCTGAGTTGATGCTAAGATATTCAGGTGATTAATTTAAACGCAGTCTTAATAGCTCGACGCGGATGGCGTTAGGCAGTTTAGAGAACTGAATATTGTTCGTCTCGATCCATTAACTGGTGTTTAAAATCAAAAATCTGCTAAATTCGTAGGGATAAAAATAAAATCTAATGACACCCCACACGCTTGGTCAGATGCGTCACGCGTAGCTTTAAACTCCGCAAGATGTAGATGTCAACAGATTTTTAAGGCAAAGAAGAAGTAATTGGAAAAAATATACAAATGAAATAATAATGGGAAAATATATAAAAATATTCACAAACAAGTCAATAATTTATCTGACAAACATTCCGACGAAGTTGTGCCAACATTTTAGATCAGACAACATTGTTGATTTTTGAAAACGAGTAGGTAATATAATCGCTTTCAGTGGAGAAGGTATACGCCGGAAGAACGTTGAATTCGGGAAAATTATGCAGTAGCTGTTGTTTCAGATTTTAAACCTATATTTTCAGTAACCATATTCAGGAGACATGCTTCGAATTTTAAAACATATTTGAGGATTTCCTGAGAGTATTGAGCTCGTTCGAAAATACGCAGAGTAAACTTACAGCTGGACGACTTCCTTGCTCACCCCACACCACTAGTTGTGATATGATTTTTTCAAATAAACAACACTACCAGTCAGTTTTTTTGCTTTTCGTACACATGATAGAGCGCTTAAAACTATGCCCGCTCGTTTTGACCATGACGCATAAATCGTTGTCGTAGGTGGCAGCCCACCGTCACCTAGCAACCATTTCCAACATCATCATAACTCATCCCCAAACCGTATGATCGGGTGCACCCGTATCAGTGGATTATTAAATCATTATACCATCTCGTGGCAGAGCAAATTCGGTGACGTTTTTACCCAGAGTTCACCCAGACCCAGACCCAGAAAATTGTGCCTTGCTTCCCTGCTGTACCCACCATCAACACCAACACCGCCATCCGCTGAAGGGTCAGTGTCAACAAACTGTCGTACGCATAATGCGGCAGTGCATTCTTTACCGGGTTTGTGTTTTCTTTCCCGACATCATCGAGACCCGAGGCCTCGAGGGGGTGTGGGGGTGATGAGGCGGTTGACATAATTTATGATTTTTGCTGCTCCGATCTGGGTTAGTTTGTCAAATACGCCCGTGAGCGTGTGTGTGTGTGCATGCGTGTAATTCGGTTGCGAGAGTAGAATGCCGGAAACACGATGGATGCGTACGGTTTTTTGTTTGTAGAACTGTGTTGACCCGCACGTGGGTGACAAATTGCAGGGGATTAGAGCGCCGGGCTGTGTGCCGAGGGTTTTTGTGTACGGAATTGCTGATGCACGGCAAATCGCTCACGGGCATCGTGACGAGGGATGCATTTTGAGTGGTGGATTTCTTTTTTTTTTGTTAGTTGGTGAACGTACTTCTGGGCCTGCTTGCCGAGACAAATGGAAATTGAAAGTAATAGTGCTCTACCTCGAATTGTTTCATACAGGCATACTACATTGTTAGTCTCATACTAGAATAAATTGAATAAATAAGATAAGTGCTTATGTGGTAACTTAAAAGAAAGTTATTTGCTTCATATTTGTATATGATAGCTTGATAAACTAATCAAAGCAGATTGTTCACATGATTCTCGAAAAGATACAAAGGAGGTTCCTTTGGCATAATATTTAACACGAACGAACTACGCGAGCATGTCTGCCGTCTGATGGTGTACTAGGCTGATTTTTTTTTGTTATATAATGGAAGACAAACTGTACAAACATATCCAATATAGCGGTTTTTTTTTTCTAAAAAGACCCACATTTTATGTTAAATTCAATATCGGATCCCAACAATTACATTTGTTTCTATATTATGTTTATTATTGTACAAAAATATGTCTACTCCGTTCCGAGCCACCTGGCGGCACTTGGCCGAGACTTTGGCCATAGGTGTCGAAAAAAAAAATGTAGGCATTATTTTCAGTTCCTAGGTCGATTTTCGCTGATTGTGAGCCATAGCAACACCTTCCTCGGGAACTTATTATGGCCAGTACCGGGTTTCTTTTCGATGGACTTCCCTTCCTCCAGAAGTGCCAGAATCTTATAAAAATTTGCCCAATAGCATCCGGCCAATACGAAGTGTGTCACAATGGCACGAACTTCGTTAGGCACGGATTAAGCAGGCGGTACGAACAAATCATAGAAAGGAGTTCTTTCACTGTTTTGACCATAGCTAATGTACTATAAATTTAATGATAGAGGCGCCAAATTTTGACAGTATGTTGTCAACAAGTATACATTGACAACTGAATGAATGACCGACCACTGAGTGGCAGGCGATCTCATGAAAAATCGAGGCATTTTGTCACTTTTTTAATGCATACGTTACCATTAAGGGAGTTAATTTTGTCGGTGATGTTGATGCTAAAGTTCTACATTTTACCTCTGCATATGTTTGAGAGAGATGAAAATCCCTGATAGAGATTCTATATATCTAGACGCAATATATGCAATTCAACTCG
>KZ072303.1:55016-68323 GCA_002091845.1 Anopheles cracens
AATATAAATCATTCATCTAGAACGGCCGAAAACCTCGATTGATTAATAAAACATGACTGGATTAATGACTAAGTTTATTTATTTAACCAGTTTATTGTATAATAGATGATTAGCACAAATGGCAAGCTTAAATCTACTCAGGTTGTTGTATCAGTGACGAGAACATAAAGCCTAGTAATGTGTTAATGAAGCATTTTTCTCAGGAAACATGAACGATATTAGGGCCTATTATGAAACTCAAAAGGAAGACTCTAACGAAAAACGTGAATTTTCAGTGCACTGTAGTTTCAAACATAATGCAAAACTAAAACCCAAATATGATTCTTATCATGATTAAGCATTCTATCAAACTTTTCTCAATCGCTCAAGTTTGTTAAAAATACCTAACATCAATTAAATTCCATTTTAATACATAGGTTTTGTTAGAGACTTTTCCGTTTGAGTTTCATAATCGGCCCTATTGTCTAGAATATGGCAAGGTAATCCGAGGGTAGGGAAACAAAAAAAAATCCTCTGGGCTTATAGCAATTGTTGGTGCTGATGAACAAACACGTTGGAGCAACAACTGTTGGTGCTGAAGGTCTGCTTACAGCACGTTTGAAGAGATGTTCATAATTCTTAACGATATGCTTACATTTTTGGATTGAGCTATCTTAGTAACTCAATCCAATTCAATCCAACTAAACTAATAATTCGATTGTTAAGGAATAACGTTCTAATTCAAAATTATTCAAAAAGCTCCGAACCCTTCAATATAAGCTTAATTAGTTTCATGCTTTACCGCTAGAGGCTGCAACAAAAGTGCCATTCGAGCAGTTTGAATCCGAAGAAAAAGCTTGATTCGAGCAGATTGAAAATCGATTCCAAAAAATGAATTTATTTACATTTTTAGATAACGACTGTCAGAACTTTTTGACCTAAAGTTAGCTCAAATAATTTATTAGTTAATAAATAAGAAACATACAAAATAAGAAAATTGGTCAAAGTTGATGGAAGTACTGTGTAAAAGAAAACTTAACAGAGAGAGATATTCAGTTCTTATGAATCGTAGAGAAGAATAAGGTTAAATATCTGAAGTATATCATTGAAAAGTTAATCAACCATCGTTCAGAAACCAGTATCCAAGAAATATATTGTTAGAACCAACGCTGGCTTAAAAATAATAGCCTTAGAGCTGAAATCCACACAAGCATCGGCCAAAGATTTTCATCAAGATTTAAAGTAACTAACGCTGCATTTAAAAAATAAATAAAACGCCTTACGGAAAGCTGTCTGTGAAGTTGCTCCACCCAATATTCGTCCTTCCAGATTTCAGCCCCCTCAAGTTTTCTTAACAAGGGAATTAATCTGGCTCGTTTCAGAAACTTAGCCTGTCTTTCTGCTCTGACTGGTGTACACCATATAGCCAACGGTCTACTCACTGCACTGTACTACGACTTGGATCACGCCACGTGTAGTTGCTGACTGGCTGACTCAAGCTAGATACCTAACCTAGAACAGAAGATGCTATAGCAGTATGATCACAACCTATTTTGAAGTAGCGATTTAATCAATGGCGTCTGTTAAAAGATTTGTGCTTGCTATCTAAATCAACCTTGTCAGATATGATAAAATCTAACTGAAAGGTGTAAATGTATGCGATAAAATCTATTGAAATATATAGATAAATATATAAATATATAAATTGAAATACAGTGCACATTCACTGATTTGCGTTTTTTTAGTTTGCCGTTTTCTAGTTTGCTGTTCGCTAGTTTGCGGTTGTCAAATGTATCTGCCAAATTTGTTGCAGTTCAATGTTTGGCTTGCTTTGATCAATTGAGCAGCTGTGGTGAATACAGTTTTGGAACAGAAAAGTGCATAAAATGAAGAAAATATCAGTGTCAGATCCAGTGTAACACACATAATGCGTAACAATACAGCAAATAACGAATGAATCCAAATTAAAACAAATGAGAAATGCAATTTAACAAATTAAAATATGGAGGGGCAGGTTGAAATGTCATTAGGTGGGTTCACACGAGTCGAACTCTGCTCGAATTTGTACGATCTGCGAACTTTTTTTGTCAATGTACAGTGCACATTCACTGGTTGGAAATCGATTACCCGCCAACCATTGAATGACATTTCAATCTGCGTCCCCCTTCCCCTAATACGACATATGCGAAATATCGAGAACAACATTGATTTCGATTCTAGTTGGCTGTGCTATGGTTATCGGTGGTTATATGTAGTTATTTATCCTGTATTTTACATTCAATTTAATATATATATTTTATTAATTTCAAGCACTTTTCTATCTCAAAATTGTATCTTTTTACCTCAGCTGCTCACTTGATCAAATTCATCGATTTGAAACCATTGAATATGCACTGTAAACCAAGCATTGCCCTGCAACAAATTTGACAACCGCCAACTAGCGAACAGCCAACTAGAAAACGGCCAACTAAAAAACCGCCAACGAGTGAATGTGCACTGTATTAGTGAGTCGAGCAATGTCCGCCGAATCTGTTTCAAGTAGAAAAGGTTATCCAGTAATAGTGTGCGTGAAGTTCGTCATCAAAAGTTCGACTCGTGTGAACCCACCTATTCAGTGGTTTGCGGGTAATCGATTTGAAACCAGTGAATGTGCACTGTATATTTATACAAATCACCAAAAAAAACAACTTTACTATAGGTTTGATCGTTCAAAGCAACAGTTAACCATTCCGTTGCATATAAAAAAATCTCAATCATAGGAGGCGTTTCGATATTGAAAAGATGGCGAGTTTGCTAAAATTTTCTCGTTTTGTGTTTGTTGCTCGTAAATTTCACTGTAAAATAGAGGTAACTACAACATAGAGCTAGCTACAATATGCATTTACAACACGCTTTTCTTGTTGTAGGACACCTACCCTTTGGATGCGCCGAAACGAAACATGCCAAAAGTGAGCAAACCGGCGGACTACGAACTGCTGCCGGGTATGTCCCCAAAGGTATTCCGAGAGACAGAGTACGACAATGTAAGAATTGATGTTTTTGCTTTTTTTCGGTCAAATCGAATCAGCCAAACTATTGTTTCTCTTCACAGCAACTTGGGCCCATACCGGTCACGGGAGATGAGGCGAAGAATTTCACGTACAAAAATCCAGAATACTTCTCGTACCACAACTACTCGTACTACGATATTGGGCGGTCGGTAGGGTGCGCCTACCGGGTGCAGCCGAGCGCACTTCCAAAGCGCACCAAACCGTTCCATCTTCCGTGGCAGAAGCAGCCCGACATGCTGTACGACGCGGCGATACCGGTGACGTTGAGCTGCTTGCATTGTGAGGTCGACGAGAAGTCGGACGTGGAAAGGAAGTGATCGAAAAAAAAGGAAAATCAGCCATGCAGGTGGCATAACTTGAGGCTTTAGGGTGGTAAACATCAATCACGCCTAATTTGTGGTTTTTTAATCAATCAAATTAATATGTCAGCGTATGAAGAACACGGCGATAAATAATATTTTCACAAGATTGTAGAGGTCAGCGGACACACTTTGCTTGTGGTCTATTGTTTTTTTTTTCAAGTGCTTCTATCCTATCTAAATTAGACACGTGACATCATTTTCAGCACGTTGTGGAAGGCTGTGGGAAACAGCTGACCACAGCGTGTAGTAAACTGCAACTCAGCCCACAAGCACCGTACGGCCCTTACGTGAAAAGATCTCTTTGTTTCCGTTCCCGTAATGAGAGCGGTACGGTGCGGTACTGGTGGCTGTTGTTTTTTGGTTGTGTCCGAAAAATTTGCATGCTACACCACATCGGAAACCGTGCCGGCGTTTCGGCTAAGATAAATATCATTTGTGGTGGTGCCTAAAAGCGTGTTCATGCAGGCGCGCTTTCAGGAAGTGCGGGAGGAAAAGTGAAACTCTTTTACTATCCGACAATTAGGCGACCTTCTTTGCAGTGGGCTGTATGGTACAAGCCGTCGGCCGTAGGTGTCATTTTCTTGGGCGTAGAAACAAAACGTTCAATTCATAACGCTCCTGTACGTGTGGAATACGGGGTGCAATGAGCCATGACTCAATTGTCATATTTAACTCCGACCGCTGTGTGACTGTGGTGCGCTGTGGTGGCCTTTTTTCATGTGCAAACAGTTGAGGCAAACCACAGGATTGCTTCCACTGAATCATCTCGTGCGAGTGTATTTTTCTACTACATTCATTCATTCCCTATCTTGCTTATGGTTAGAATTATTATATTGCGAAACGTGGAAATGCTGGATTCCGGAAAGAGCAAGAAAATAAATTTATTTATTTAATTTATTGCTTATTATCTAATAGCCTACCCATCTCGAATAATGCAAATATAATAATAATGATAATTATTATTATTCCATAGCTATAGCCTCTGATATAGTTATTTATTTTTTAGTTACAGTTCTCTCCAGTTCTATTTTTTCGCAGTACTCCAAATAAATGAGATTAAATTATTAGCGCAATTTGACGCTTCTTACTTGAATTTCGATTTGCATTATAATTATAAATCATTAATTTAAATATAATAAAGATACAATCATGTCCAATGAAAATATGGTTTTCTTTTTAAATGAAATTATTGAAATAAGTTAATGAATAGAGTAGTGTGTGTAAGATGCCTGAATACCACAAACGAATAGAAAATGTATTGTTGGTATGATAACTACAAGAAAAACGTAAAATTAGGACAAACATGTCTGACAAAACATGACAAAACAGCAAAAAAAAAATCATGATCGAATGATGATAAACATGATAAAAACATAAGTAGACATGAGAACTTCGGTGCAATCCTCAAAAGTTCCCCCGATTCCGGAAAAAGTGTAAAATAATGGAAAATGGCGAAATTGTCAATATCGTTTTCTATCTAAATTTCTATTAAAATTCAATTATAGTCAGACTACAGACATTATTCTTTAATATAGTTGTGTTTTTATTAATTTAGTCGGTTGATTGTTCATTCATCAAATAGAATAAAATATTCAGAAATCAGTGGTCCTATGTTTATCTTGTTTTCTACGAAAGAGAAAGCATATGTAATCTAAGGTCGAGAGAGTATTAGCGGATTATTAAGGAAACTTCGATTAGATGGTGCTGAAAACTTCATATACCCAGCGCTTTGGACTCTTATAGATATTTTAAAAACATTTTGATATCATAATATTACTGTTTTATTTGTATTAGCTAATTTACAAGTTCTAGTCTATTTTAAGGTCTTCGCTGCTTGATGTACAGATTATATAGACTAACTTGCCAATGCACTTGCCAAGTTGTATTGTTGTAGTTGTATTTTTATTTTATTTATTAACAGTTTAAAAAAAGCCTTCCGTGGTGGTAGGGCCCGAATAATTCACCTCATCAAAACCACCTAGAGAAACTTCCCGCTCGGCGTTACTTGAAGTGCATTTTCACACATGTCCCATACCATGTGTGACAGCATATCTGAAGCATGACACCGAGACCGACCAACACCGTAAGAAGCAGCCCGGCACAATTAACTCTCCTTTCGACTGATAAGACCGCTTCCATTGTACGGTGGAACCACCGGCGAAAGGGAAACGTGCGCCTTCTCCGTGTCATTTCGGGTGGAATTTCTAACCGCTGTTACCATCACCACCGCCGGACGTAGTCGAACCGTATGGATGGACCGATCAAAAGTCGCGGTATTAGCCAAGCAAACATAATAAAACACGGCGGGCGCATTCGGGAACGCATTACACGGCGCGCGCACATTCCGCCGATCGCCGTTTCATTCATCCGTTGCATGATGCTCCACCCGTTCCGGCTGAATGCAAATCCAACCAACGCCCTCCTTTGACCGATGTGTGCGGGTTGAGATAAAATGTAAGCATGTTTAGGAACAAATTTTAATGGCAGTAAACACACGAACAGAAAAAACACCCTTTCGGCCTCACCCCAACAACGGCTGACGTTTATCGTCTTAGAGGAGCATTGTCTTCTGGGGGTGCAAAACGCACACCAGCTGAGCTCCGGTGCCTTCGGTACGGTTAGTATGAGTCTCGCTAAGTGTCTAAGTGACTTTCCGCACACTGGCTAGTGTGATACGTACACACGCGCATTGTTTTGTGCATAGCCCAGTACGCATTGTACACGCTTCCGATCGTTCCGAGGTGGGGCGGCCCCCGCGTAGATGTAGTTGGGTGGGAAAAAGCATCGCCCACTCGCGCCGGAAAAACCATTCGTCGATAGGCCACCGTACAGTGTGCAGTGTGTGCTCCAGTGGCGTACCGTGCGTTTTTATCAGCTATCACAACGACCGAGTGCTCATCAAACGTTCAATCAAACCAAACCAAGCTCGTCAGCTTTCGGATAAGGGGGAGGATTTAAACGATGCGTGAGACGCGAAACATGCTCCCGGTGAAGTGAGAAAAGTGCATCAAAGTTGGCCCTGTTTTGGTGGGCTCGATTCGGTACGGACTGAAGCACCTAAGCAGGCTGCGGGGACGGCGCCGACGTCCGCGAAACAAAACAAATAAACAGGCATTCCAACACCGGTGAAAGGCCCGCCATCGGACACAACATAATGCTGTGTGAGGGGGGCTGCAGCTGGTCGTGCGATGAATTGGGATGAAAAGGGTAGTGCGTCTTCGTGTGCGTTTCGATGAACAGACGGACAAGTGTCCTAGATATGCTATTTTACACCCCGTTTCGATTGGCCAGCGAGTAGTGAAAGGAAGGATAAACATCATCGCAAAGATTTCCGAAGCGGACGAGTGTGTGTGTGTGTATGTGTGGTTTTTCCCTTGTGAATGCGACTGGGAACGAGTGCCACCCTCTGACTGACGAATATGGTGAAACCGGCGGCAAGAATCGTGATAAAGTTTCTAGAATTAGTAAGTTCAGCACGGGTGCAGTGAAAACCGAAGCGTTCCGAGTTCCTTAACAGGTGTCGTTTGCGTTTTTTTTGTTCTCCATTTGCAGTTAGGTTGTGTGGCGTGCGTTATTACGAAAATTATCACCGACCATGAGTCACGGCGTGTGTTTGTGAGAAACCAGAAGCTGTCGCGGTGAGTCTGCTCCCATGCCTCACGGGCATACGCGTGTGCCCACTTAAGCGCAGCTTCCGTCTACTAAGGGTGACGAGAAGCGTTTGTACTTTGTCGGCGATTTGCATAGTAATTTGAATGATTGAGAAAAAAAACAGCAGTGGAAAAGGAAATGTAACCAGAATCTAACGGTCACATGAATGGAGTGTGGATCATTCATTAGGTTCGGTTCAAGGACTGTTGGAAGGGGCTTCTGTCACGGAGGAGGCAATCATCTATTTTGTGTGGACAAGATATTAATAATTATTTAAAAAATATATCGAATTGATGTGTTAAGGGTTTTACTGGTACAATGAACTGCTGGGCTTAATTCATCGTATAATAGAAAACATAATAGAAAAATGTTATCTTTTCAAGCAAATAGTTTTTAAATTATCCTTCATTTATCCTTCCTTACAAAATCGCTGAATAAATGTCATGTTCAAGGAAAAATAAGATCTGCCATCTCATTATTTTCATAAGTACATATTGTAAAATTCCAATTACTTATATTTTAATAAGCGATATGAATTACTACGGGTTTCGAGTGTTAAGCATTATGCAGCTGGAGCAGCTAAAAGATTTTTTTTTAGATTCATTTTTATACTCAGCTAAAGGAATATGATAATCTTCAAAAATATTATTCATGTGTAAGTTAAGAATTATCAACCCTTTTCGACTGAATGTAAGATGCACCAACGTTCTAAATCGGGCTATACTGTTCTGTGGGATTATTTTTTGTCTAGAGTTTGGGAACGGTCTAGATAGTGCAAATAAGAGAAGAATTGTATTTGAAACGCATGCAAATCTAACTAATAAAGGTGAACTCAAGATGAACCTAAACTTAAAAAAAATACTTTCTCATATTATTCAAGATACGTACTAGTATCTTCTTAATCTTTTTCACCATTCGAGTTTAGGGTGTATCCTCCTATGTTAGATGAACTCCTGTTCGTCTATTAATAATTAGAGGGTCACTAACTTTGTTATGTCTTTCGATTGCTTTCGACTGCTTCGAGTCATATAGTCAGTACTAGTATCAAGAGTTGTACCAAGAGAATATGAATCTTACGTATAAATATTTCAACATTTTCAAGAGTCTTGAAACTTCCGTACAAATATTTGGACATTTAACGAAAGCACTTCGGATTGCAAAGAGACGAAGGAAGCCGAAAAGGCTCAAAGTCTCTTTAAGCCATGCAAACAACAACTTCGGATTGCGATTACGTTCTATCCACTAAGAATATGATCCTTGTTTGTATTGTGCGTTTATACAACATCAAGTCATGCTCAACATAATAATAAATAATAAATAATAAATAAATATAGTATTAATAAAAAGTGAAAATTCATTTAAAATGAGATGCATAATTTGTGCTAAAATTTGGAAATTTGCCAAGTGCTATGAGTTAATCTTGTATACTCGAGGCATTTTTAATGTCCGTTTTAGTACAACTCTCTTATCTATTTTGCAAATAATTGATATTAAATTCTGAAACTAAGGGAAAATCTTGAGAGGTGTTATTAACTTGTTTTTTTTTATGTAGTTCATTCTCTCTAACTATCTAATACAACTTGAATTGTTAACAGACCGAAGTTCGTCTTAGAAATTTGGTGTTTCTGAGTGCATAGGGTTAAAATACGAGTTTCGTATATACTAAGATTCGAATGAATTGTTTAGTAATTTATTATTTCTTCATATTTTCATACCATTTGCCTTTTCTTATTTTTCTTCTAGAGAATGGAGCCTTATACACAACATAACTTGGAGCAGCGGAGGGAATGCATTTACCAACATCGTCTACGGTGGATACACGATAGTCATCGCACTAATGTTAATTACAAGGTCAGAGCCAAGAGAGTTATAGCGAGCCAAGAGTCGGTCGGTTCTCCTCCGGCGGTGGTAGGTCGGTGGGGAAAACTTCGGAAGTGTTTAGCGCTTATTGCCATTTTGTTACCATGGTTTGTTTTCTACGCTATCTGGCTGCTATGGCTGCTGTCGCGGGTCGCGCTATATTGTCCCCGAGGTTTCGGTCTCCCACTTTCTGTGCGACAGCGCGCACGGCGGAAGACAATTACCGAATGGGATTGAACTCATGCAGAACATGTGGGAAACTGTGCGCACTGTAGTAGTCTGAGACGGCAGAGACGAACACAAGTGCGTCTCACGTATGCAGTGGCTGCTGCTCAAGTGTCGAGCTCCACACGCTCGCGGGCGGCTCACAATTTTCACATAGTAGGCCTTGCCGTTTGGTAAAAAACCAACGTCTCCTTCGCCTTCATGGGCCCCATGGTTCGCCACATTGATTCATACTGATTCCGCACAACGGAACGGCTTTGTCTTTGGTTGATGCGTTCTAAGCGTCTGACGATGACCTTCATCTTATGCGCATGCGTCGTGTTGGAATTTACTGTTTGCACGTACATCGTAAGCCCGTTCCATTATTCCACAGTACGGCACACCGAATGCGAAGCACGACACGTTGATTTTTCATTACCAGCACCACCACCAGCGTGGTGACAATTCCACTCATTCCAACCCGGCTGGCAGAGTGGCAGGTGACCCGGGCCAGGAGTCAAAGATTTGCCATTGAAGTGCAACACCAGATGGGGTTGAAGTTTGGGGGAGTCAATTTTAGCATAATTCACATGTGCCCGCACAACGGAACAATGGTCTATCTGTTGCGACGGATGTGATGACCATATACTTCGCACGTACTTCAAGGAGTGTCCAGCGGCTGGAGGATCGTTTCTAATCGTGTGCGTATGCGCTTCAACGTCTTATCGTTTCAGATGCGTCGATGCCAAATCACGTCCAACTCTGTTCGAGAAGATAGTGCTATCGCTGGGGACACTATTGTTTTTCGCTGCTGGTAAGTTGACATTGTGGAGCAGAGGTCCTTTTGTAATAAAACATTAAAACAATGCTTCCATTTCAACAACAGGTGGGCTGGTGTTTGCCTCGATAGATCAAGTCCATCCGGATCTGCATGACAATGCGATCATACTGGGATGCTTGTCGTTTCTGGTCGCGATCCTGTTCGTTATCGATCTGGCCGATCCGCTGGCACGCATGACGGCACACATGACGCAAACGGACACCTCCGCGCTGACCGCGATCGACACACCCGACAGGGCAATGCTGAAAAAGGACGCTGCCACCGACACCGAACCGACCGTGTTCGTTGTTTCGAAGGCTGATCCCATCAGCAGTCACGAACCGCATCAGCTGCCCCATCATCAGGAACATCGGCACCACGAGCACAACTACCGCGATCGCGAATCGCCCCTCAACCGAAGTGCGGAGTCGATCGTGGAGCGGAAGGTGTATCCCTCGGCACAGGTGCCAGTGTTTGCGCATGTCCGCGCGCCCGAGGAAAGCCGACGGATTGCGGGAAAAGAAATTCAGTATCTGCCACGGCCCGACTACCGCGACAGACGGAACTACCGTGACGCGGGCCCCACGACATACTCGACGAGCCGCCCGTCGGTGAACCACCCTGCTGGTGGCAATCAGACGCGCCAGCACTCGACCGCGCCCGGTTACCATGACAACGATTCCTTCGTCGAGGACATTCTGCCGTCGCGCAGAAGTACGTACGTGCCGGCGGACAAGTTCGATCAGGAGGCGATGCAGATGAGTGGCGCACCACCGGCACATCACCACCAGCACCATCGATCGCGCCCGGCTCCGCCTGCCAAACCGCTAAACATCATACGCACGCACTTCGGATCGAACCACAGCTCACCAACGGAGTCGCAGCACAGTGGGGGTGAGTGCCGGTGTTCACAGCGCAGCACCAGCACCCGAAAGCTGGACGATTCTGGGCGCGACGAGTTCGAGACGCCACCGATACGGCCCGGGTTCGTGGCGAACGCGGCCAAAAAGTGGGACGACCGAGCCCGGAGTAAAAGTCATCCCATCGTCGGATTGAATACGATGGTTTGACGCCCGTGTGTGAGGACGGCATGGAACCGTCATACAGTTTTGTAATGGATAAGGTATAATAGTTGTTAGCAAGAACATTTCTCCACTGTGGCGGTTGTTTTGAGTTTGCGATGGAGTTAATAAAACGACAAACAGGGAGGATGTAGTTGGATTTCCGAATTCGTACCATCGATTTTTCGCTTTTTTATTTGCATAGTTTCTGGAAATGTGAGCTGTAGCTGTTTTTCTGATTGCTTGGCTGCTGCTATGCGACTTCTTCGATGCTAATAACGGTGATGAACGCTATTAACGAGCTGCTGGGACGTAACGACTGCATAGAATTTTTCAACAACACAACAGATATTCCAATGGAGACACGGGAAACACAGATCAACAAGTAATTTTCACGGCACGGAACGGGGAGTCGTCAATCCGTGTGTAACGATGATGCTAAAAGACTAGGTCTGAAGCGATTGGCACACTACGACAGGCGTGGAAGGAAAACTGGTGCTGTGTTATACACACGATAAGCGTTGGTTCGTTCGTGTTTACATTAGCACGGTCCACATGGTACGCAGGCATCACTGCAAGGGTCACCTGTATGAAGAATAGAACGATAGCTGTGGGTATGGTATACGAAATTTCGAGCCGGCCAGTTGCATGTTCGATTGATTCTCATAACAAACTTCTCTGCACAACAAAAGGTAATTACGGTGCATGCCATCTAACATTTGTAGCAAAATCGTTCAACGTTATAGCAATGCGCCTTACAAGGTGCCCGATAGCGGCAGGGCGCAGGTGGGCGGCAGACTGTATAGCGTGGCGGACAGTACCAATTAGTTTTGGCCATCTTCGGTCGTGGAGTAGGCTGTCGTACAGCTGACCGGATACGCTTCAGCGAATCTAATGCAGGTGCGGGCATTCAGTATCGGGCAGGTGCGTTAAGTTACACTTACAGTAAGGAACACTGCAGGAAGGATCACAAACTGGGGGATAGCTGGGATCGCAAATTGGAGGGCAGCACGGATCACAAACGGGGCCACACACTGGCGGGCAGCAAGGATCGCACGGGCCACATGGGCCACATGGGCCACATGGGCCACATGGGCCACATGGACCACACGGGCCACATGCCGGTGGGCACGGGCCACAACACGGATCACATATCGGCGCACAGCACGTAGGGTCGACCGGGCAAGGATTGCATCCACCGCCTCCACACGGAAGCTGACAACACTTCGGCGATGGACGCACGGGATTGCTCTTCTTGCCCATCGTCACGAAGCGATAACGCCGGGCCCATTGCGATGGACAGCAGGACGCATCCGGTTTGGTTAGACAGCATGGCTTCGCCTGGAAGTGAATTACAACGTACTATAATCTGCAGTATTGGAAATCTTCGTTAGATAAGTAATACCTGACATTCGGTACGCGGGCAGTCATGCTGTAGACCGTTACGCTTCAGGCACTCGCAGTTTGAGATCAAGATACCACCTCGGAGTTCACGACTCTTGCATGGTTTAGGCGCCTGTCGACAGGGATACAGGACAATGGATTAGAGATTGGAGCATAAGGTAGACCTAACATGCAACGTTGAGTAGGCAAGACACAAAGGGTGGAATGGCGTTCGCGATGTTCAAACAATCCCAAAGAGCTGGGAATCGAAACAATAACACGACAAGCGATCATACCACCATCCGTACTCCTTTGTATACTTACCCATCCAAAGCATCAACCAAACACCGCTGTTCCCGTATCCTGTTTGCGCACCCTTAGCACCGCTTTGGAGCACAGATCGGACCGACGCTTGGCGGGCAGCAACCGTTCTTGTAGAAAGTCGTCCCGGCCGGCACACAGCAGTACTCCCGGGCCGGGGGCACCTGCACAACCTGTGGCTTCGGTTGGCAGACGAGAGTGGTGCAGATCTCTTTCGGCTCTACGACGACGCGCGGCGTGCAGACCACCTTCGGGTCCGGCACAATCCGTTTGTAGTAGATAATTTTCGGCTCCGGTACCGTGCGACGCTTGTAGATGATGCACGGCTCGCAGACGGTTTTCGGCTGGTAGATCAGCTTCGGTTCGACGATGGCCCGGGTCTGTGGTACCACGTGCTTGTCGATGACGGTCCGCGAGCAGTTGATCACCTTCTTCTGGGCGACGAGCCGTGGTGGCTGCTGCACCGTAATGAACCGCGGTCCGCACCGTTGCGGGGGACAGATCGTGGGACACTGGGGCATGCAGTTTAGGTCGTGGGCGGTGCGCAAGCTCGGTTCGCAGGGATCGCACGGTCCACAGGGACCACACGGGGGGCACGGCCCACAGGGTAGGCACG
>KZ072303.1:72902-83715 GCA_002091845.1 Anopheles cracens
GACGTACTAGGTTTATTTGGTTATTATTTGTTCTTTGGATATAATATTCAAATGAACTTAAGCTAGTGGAACATTTGGAGTTACTAAAAATCACAGAAACCGTTGGTTATTGTGAAACGCTTGAGTAATTAAACACGCTTCACGATTTTGACAGCCGCATTTTGCCGAACAGTGGACAATATTCACGATTGGAAATACAACATAGTTCCAAATAGGCTTACGCTATGTAACGAAACGAATTCAATAAACCAGAAATTGTTTTGTTCTCGACGTATACGCATCATTTTATTTATAAACGAATTGAAGGTTTTGATTCTTCACCAAAATTGACAATTGACAGCGTCCGTACATTTCCTAACAGCCGCGTTTAAATTTCATGACTATTTATCATTTGCTTGGATTTTATTGCTTGTCAAAATCACTATGTAGTTTGATTGTTGTAAGGAAAAATGTCTTTTACATTTAATTTCATATGGTATCGTCGATTTCATGTGTACATTTCTACATTGATATTCTCTTTACTGAATATAGCGCCACCTATCGCTATCTCTCTAGCACGCCTTGCGCCATCTGCTGGTATGTAGCGCAAACTGCCATTATTTTACCGGTTTGAAATTAAAAATTATTAGTTGTTTTGAATCGTTGAAAATGTTATTACATGTTTTACTCATTGATATCGTAGGTTAATATAAATAAAATAAACTAAAAACAAATTTAAATGAACTCGGTGCTGATTGGACCATCGCACGAAACATCTCACCAGTGAATACGCTCAATGCCGACGATGAAGTTAACAAATGTGTTACAAAACGTGAACGAATATTTGCAAACGCACGTGCCGAGGCCTTCCCCCTGAGCACCGCTTCAGAAGAGTTTATGCTGCAACATAGTTTGTTTTGTTCAAATGCAAAATCCAGCATCCTCGAGATGGTTTGGTTTGCCTCCAAGCACCTGTGCTTGAGAGTAAATTTGCAAGCCATCGTTTTAACTCCGTATCGTTTTTTTTCTTCTCTCTCTCTCTCTCTCTCTCTCTCGCCCTCTTCAGCATGCTAAAAGCACCCTCTGATGCCGGTGTGTAAGTCTTAGCCCGCCAAACAATGGCATCGTTTTAATTCTTTGCGTACCTTCGCCACACAGAGGTGAAATAAACATTCCTCCCCGGGGTGGGAGCGCCGGGGCGGAGAAAGAAAGATTGTGTTCGTAACGTAAACAGAACTGTGCATGCGTTTGCATTTCGTAACTGGGCTGCATCAGCTGTCGGATGGCGTTTGAGCCGAAACCTATGCTGTTGCGGTTGGGTAGGTTGAGGAAGTTAACTGCGGAATTTGTCCACCGTCCAACGTCGTTGCGGAGCGGAGAAATTCAACGAAACTTACCACAGGCAGGAACAGCAGAACATTGCCGGCATGCACAGAATGTTGTTGCGCGATGTGTGCCGTGTACGTGGTGCAGCAGAATTTTTCAGCAGTGAAGCCAGTTGTCAAAATGCATCAAGCAACGAGAAGAGTTTCTGCACCACGAACAATAACAAATAACACACACTCTGTTGAAGGAAATAAATGGGTGAATATTTTCGAAACATTGTTAAATGATAGGTGGGTGAACAGCTATATTAGCTATAGTATAAAGTTGGACGTTTTTGTTCAGAATTTTAAATTATTTATCAGCTATTCTGAAGCTGTACATATGAGAAAATTGCTCCAATGTTACCTGTACTTATACTTTTATACATGAACAGTATAGCCAGTAGCAAAGAAGGTCCTACATTAGTCGTTTATTTTCCATATTTCAATGCCAGTATTGGCACGCCATCCCCTTCATCTTTTTGTTAGCTTATTTCAAACAACAGCATCTCGCAATTCGGTACGGCCTTAAAGATTCTGACTAGTTGGTAAAACAGAATAATACAATTTTATGTTTATGTTTTATTTTATTATCATTATCATTTTATTTTTATACCTTATTATTTATTCGATTATATTCTATTATTATTTGTATTAAAATATTGTGAAACTAAATCAATAGATAATATTCATAAGACGTTCATACGACGTTTTTAAAATTCTAGAACGTCGTTTTTTTAAATAAAAATTTTAAAATTTTAAAATTCGTTAATTTCAAATATGCCTATGGCATTGAAGTTCGTTTAGAACTACTTGTATTTTGTTTTAACAAATTTTAAAACGATTGTTTAAGTTCGACCATTTCATATACACTCCGACCTTTCATTTACGGAGCTCTTTTATGACTAATCTCTTCCATTTGTTTGCTTATGTTATGTTATCGCTTTTTCTGTTTCCCGAATTTTGTATCTTGTTGCGAAAGTTAGTTTAGCGTTTGCGTGCAACAAATGGACAAATAAATAAGTAAAAAACAAACTTACTCAAACGCATATTTATGGCTAACGTTTTCTTCTAACCATTGAAAATTTTATATTTAACTAAACCATAATCTTAAAACTCTGTTAATACTATAAACAATGCGCCAGATAAATGGGAAATTAATATAGAAAAAAATGGTGGTGTAACAATGAATCTAGGATGTTTTTTGCATGTCATTTAGATCGCTGGTATATGTTCTCGTTCAATCTAAGATTTTGATCAATTTGATTTTGTAGTTAATTTGGAATATTTCAACTACTTCCGAGCTACGAATAGCATTTATACCTTATTATTTATTCAATTATATTCTATTATTATTTGTATTAAAATCTTGTGAAACCAAATCAATAGATCATGTTCATAAGACGTTCATACGACGTTTTTAAAATTCTAAAACGAAGTTTTTTTTAAATAAAAAAATTAAAATTTTAAAATTTGTTAATTTCAAATATGCCTATGGCATTGAACTTCGTTTAGAACTACTTGTATTTTGTTTTAACAAATTTTAAAACGATTGTTTAAGTTCGACCATTTCATATACACTCCGACCTTTCATTTACGGAGCTCTTTTATGACTAATCTCTTCCATTTGTTTGCTTATGTTATGTTATCCCTTTTTCTGTTTCCCGAATTTTGTATCTTGTTGTGAAAGTTAGTTTAGCGTTTGCGTGCAACAAATGGACAAATAAATAAGTAAAAAACAAACTTACTCAAACGCATATTTATGGCTAACGTTTTCTTCTAACCATTGAAAATTTTATATTTAACTAAACCATAATCTTAAAACTCTGTTAATACTATAAACAATGCGCCAGATAAATGGGAAATTAATATAGAAAAAAATGGTGGTGTAACAATGAATCTAGGATGTTTTTTGCATGTCATTTAGATCGCTGGTATATGTTCTCGTTCAATCTAAGATTTTGATCAATTTGATTTTGTAGTTAATTTGGAATATTTCAACTACTTCCGAGCTACGAATAGCATTTTTTAAAAGAATTATTGTGTTTATCTAACAGCTAGCTGATGATTGACAAAATTTGATTGCTTTATTTTATCGAATTTGCGAAACACTTGTATTTTCTATTGGATGTTTAGCGGTAATGGTAAGAGCATACTACCACATTTGGATGCAACAATTGCAAACACTTAAAAGAAACAATTTTTATTTCTTTTATTACCTCTGCGGTAACAGCGGACAGATTACGTTGGCATCATCAAAAAAGGCTATATAAAATCACCTACATCTATTTACAAAAACAAATACAGCGCGACTGGTCAAAACAATGCGACACGGCGGGGAATGATAATCGCAAGAATGTTCCGTGGAAGATTAGAAATAAAACACAATCACACTATGTTTTACAAACAATAGTCGGCGCCTTGTTGGCAAGGAGAAAACTAGCTCGTTGTAATCTCGATGTTAAATGCGATGATAATGTTTCCAGAGCTTCTGTCTGTGACGGGAACGGAGAAAAAGCGTTGTCATTTAATGCTCGCACATTTATTTAACAACCTGCTTTAATTTCTCCCTCGCAGCGCTGATTCATTATCGTCTGCTGAGAAAGAGAACAAAATTGATTAAAAATGCACCCGACACTTGCATGGTGTGTTTCGGTACGCGTTTTTTTTTAACCGACTTCCATCAAAACGTCCGCGGTCTGAGACGGAATACGTTTCTCAGCACCGATTACTTCATCATTACTTATGCTGTTGGTTGGAATATGTGTGTGGCTTCTCGCCCGGGTGGTGCCCCCGTTCCGTACAGCTACCGTGTCATTATTCTTCCCGCTAGCTTATCACATTAATTTACAAACTTACCTTTCCTGCATTTGCATCTTTTTAATGTAGCGCGCCGAATTGTTACAACTGCTTCCCATTTCTTCCCCAGCTTTGCATTGTAAGTGCTGGAGGCAGTGTTGGTTACGGCCCCGATAGTGGGTCGGTGGGCTTCTGTTTATGGTTCACAGGAGCTTCGCTGCAGCAGATGCAGTTGCGTAAAATGGAAATACATTCATCCCCAATTGCCATGGGTGGTGGGTTGAGTCATGAAATCTGGCGCGATGAATCCTGAATGAATAGGGCGTCCGTTGCACGCTTGCTCCGGGAAGGAACAAACAAACACATAAGGGATAGCCGTGGATGGGTCGTGTCCCATTAAATGGCAACAAACGAAGTCATCCATCCTCCAGTAGACCGCAACACTATGGGTGGGACCTAGTGGGTGGGATTGATGCAAATGTTTTTTTTCTTCCAATTTTATTGTGACATCACCAGAGCCACCGGTGTTGGATGTGTTTAATGGGAATGATGTTGCGACATTCGACGCTTACTCTGACGCTGGGAGAGGTTAAAGGTTCGTCCCTTTTGCTGTTTTGATATTAGAGACACTGGGATCGACCCGTTCCTGTTAGATTTGGTATTATAATTTATAGTTCGTATAGGTGCATACATGGGTAAGTTATGTTCGTAAACATTTAAACAATTATTTTTCTTTGAAAATGTGTAGTAATTTTTGGATTTGATTTTTGCTGGTTGTGGTTAAACAAATTTTAAAACATGTTTATCTTCACATAAAAAACGGTTTAGATATGTGTTTTCTACTGCCTGTCAGAAGTGCTAAACTTGGATAAAATGATGCCATAAACATAGAAAACATATTACATAGAACACAGAGAATATATAGAAAAAAAAATCCTAGGTTGTTCCTCATAAATTTTCCCATTATAATTCGTCCTATTCCAAACGATATTACCGTAGAATAAGCAATCATGATGCGACGTTTAAAGGCTCTCACTAACGGTTCGAATGGACAAAGAGCATATTATTCAGATCTATTTTTTCTGATCTTAATGTTGTATATGGATTTGAAAATATAATGAAAATCTGAAACAAAGATATAAACATAATTGGAAATAGTGAGAGAATATTTCAAGAAACCATAGCTTTTTTATTCTTAAGAATGTTTGATTTTTACGCATAATTTTTTCAAAAGCTATCTAGCTTCATATAAAGATGGGATAAGTGTTTCAGTATGTTTTGAAATTATAATATTCTAAGCAAGAGATCAATGCATTTTGAAATTTGATTTATAGTATAATTGAATGATTCGTAGCACACAAAGTGTACAGAAATATATGTTTGTTAGTTTCCTACAAGTATGTGGTTTAAGCCACAAGAATAGGATATAATAATCTCAAATATGAACGGTATAATATTATTTTGTGAAACTTTCGCACTCAGTTAACGAAAACTGGTACACTTCGCATATTTATTCAAGCAGTTAAAACAATTTTCATTTGAGTAAAAGAACCTAGCTGGAACTAAAAACGATTAATATTAATATCAACTAGATAGTATAATTTGATGCGTAATCCCTTAGTTATCGAATCCTATTCTAAATATTTGAAATCATATTTAGCTTAATTTATCAGTGTATTATTTATCTTGTTGAGTTTCGCTGTTTCTACCAAAATAAATAGAGCATTTGATAAGACATTGATACAAACTAAATGCGAAAAATACGCAATGTGTGATACAAACGAAAAATAAGAATTGCAAATGACGAAAACATAAAATAAAAATAAAATAATGAATACAGTATAGATAAAATGCAAACATAATTCATGCACATTATTTAAATTTTCCATTATGTTTTAAAATTACGGTGATTTTTGTGTATACTCGAAAAAACAAATTTATCCATTATATTCACATCACTTATATTGCCAAAAAGCTATACTAGTGTTTTTAATGTTACATGAATTTAAATATCACGCTTTGCCCACTGTGTAACCCGTGTCAACAGCTACCTTTTGATATCGGCGCTACGTTAAATAAGGTTTTATGCATACATAAACCGCCTCATTAGCAAATATTTCACCTTACGCTCGGCCCGGTCGGCCAATGTATAACATTCAACGAGAGCGCCGGAACAGGCGTTCCGTCGCTGAGGGCATCCCGCCATTAAGGTGTAAGGTACAGAGACAAACGAACCGAAAAAAAAACCCTTGAAACAAAGAAAATAAGGTAACTAACAACCTTTCCGCTCTCCCATCCGACGGTGCATCATAATAGCGCTCGAGATGCTGATGCCGCCGGATTCCCGGTCCCGGCGTGGCAAAATGGTACTCCGTCCGTCGACCGCGAACGCCCCGCTACACGCTGGAACTATGTCAATTAATTAGCAAACCACGGGGAATAATTAATGATCGAAGAGAGCGTCTTTCGCGGCTTTATGCAACGGAAGGGCTCGTGCAGCGATGATAGTGGTTCTGGGGCGCTTGACTTTTGCCCGAGGCGCCTGCTGGAGGCTGGAGTCTGCTACCGGCCCTGCGGCCCTGCCGTACTTACATATCTCTTCATTTGTTTTGCACCGTTATTATTATCGCCTTCCGCCTTCCGCGCGGTGGTTTCTGTTGTTTCGTCGTTTTTCGTTCGGCCACCATTTCGGGGCCGCGCGATCGTCTTCGTCTCCCGTGGCCTAACCTGCTCCTGCCCAAGATAAACGATGCTTTGTTTTACTGGTACGCCCCACACACACACACGCACGCACACTACGGCGCGTTGTGTTCGGGGTTTCTCTCGGGCATCAAACCCACCTCGGCATGTTATGTTTTGCGGGTTGAGCATACGGTTATGTTTTGTCTGGCTCGGGCATTCCACCACCGTGGCATCTCTCACACACACTCACACATGCGGCTCGTCGCTGTTAGATTTTACGTTTCTCCCGTATCGATCACGGTTCAGGAAGGAAAACGGCGGAGAAACGTCTTACGATTAGGTGGGGAAACCATGTGTTTGTCGATAATCGTCGGAATTTGTTAGCGGTAAACTTTTCGTTATCATTTAATAGCGCGCTGTTTGTTTTACATAATTTATGTAACGTGTTTTGGGGGAGCAGAAGGTAGATGGTACAAGTAAATGTTCCATAGTTGATGGGTGCGTAACTCTCATCACTTCAGGCTTGGCTACATACATAGGACAGTGGAATAACAAGACAATGCATAAGGCTTTCAAGTGTCATGATCGTCCATCTACCCAAAAGAAGATGAATATTCCAAATTTATCATCCAGCACAAGATTGAAATAAGAAAAGATCCTGTGTTCCATTTTCATTTCGAAAATTAATTCCTATGAAGGATTCACTGTTCGTGGTAACATCTAAAATCTAACAATCGAAATTGAAGATCAAAGGGTTGAAAACAAATATCGAAAACCGATCATGTTGCAAAACAGTTCACAGTGCTCCGAAGTTCCGAATCTGTAAGTTAATTATTAACTCTAGAAATTTAATTTGTTATGAAGAATATGTACGGAAAGCTTTGATGAATTTATATTAGTTCAACTTACTCTGAAGGAATTGCCAGTCTCAGGGTCAAACCAAATTGGACGTGTGAGCGAGTTAATGCTGCTCATTACTTAGTATCAATGAGTTGTTTAAAGAAAAGTAATTTAAGTTACGGCTGGAAATTTACTGAGCAAGACTCATTGATGACAATTTAAAATGTTATCTTGGACTGTGTACTATTTCTTGGGGCAGCAATTAAATTTAATCAAAGCAATTTAATCATCCTGATTAAATGTTAACGAAGACTTGGTGGAGAGAGTCATTGATTTCTTGTTCTTCCAAATTATCAGCAGTATTAATATGTTTTGTAAATTAAAATCCACTAGCGGAAGGCTATTAAAACGATAAGTCTGGAATTGCGATGGTCAGCTGGTTGTTGTTAAAAATCAAATCAATTTCTCCCTAAACGCTAGTTAATTCAATGTACATTTCCGTTTCATTACATCCGATTCCGAATCATTCAAAGTTCAAATCTTCCTTCATCGTTAATTAAAATGAGTGTTAATGGATGATTGCTTCGAATCAAATGAATAGAAAAAAAACCCTTTTTCCTGCGCTAGTCCATGTAACGCTCGCTGTTGCTTCGTATGCTCAACTCTTAATGTACTCCGACAGTTTTTTGTTACTGTTGTACAAAGCAATTTTCGTTCGTGGTTGCCTGAACGTACAAATTCCGAACACGGCCGCGAGCTTCCTCCGGCAATCATTATGCACCGGTGCGGCCTGTGTTTCGGTGTGTTTTGATTGAACGATTGCACTACTTCCTCTTGTTCGTGCGCTTGGTGCCTTCAACACTCCGTGTAGTGTTTTTACGTGTTCGCGGAACTGCGACCCGAACTTTTCGAGGTAGTGTGCCCGGGAGTTTGTAAGCGTGACCCGGCTAGTATCAGATCGCGCAAAGGGGGAGATGAGGCGTGCCAAGAGAGTGCACCAAATGCCATTACTCAATCACATTTTGTTTAATTGCGATGCTCTCGGTACTCTAAAGTCGTCCAGAGGTAGGAGCTGGGTGAGAGGTAGACGCCAAAAATGGTTGACGAAATGATTCGGCCGGTCAACACACGGGGTCGGGTTTTAGCTAGTGTCCATCAACAAGGAAATGATGCAACATTGAAGTCGTCCCAACCGCGGAACCGAAACTCCGATGACCCAGTGGCCGGACGGAATGGACGAGTGGTAGAAATGGTATCAAATGCGCGTAACGCGTCTTAAAGTCTTCACCGAAAGTGTGCTCCACGCGTAACACGGACGGGGGTCCGCGTGTGAAGCACTTCAAAATTGCCACCGTGCTGTGTGATGCTGTGGAATCGTAACGAAGATGTCGATGATTGTGGAACATATTAGATTATGACTCTTCCAAAAATCACCTACCTGTACCGATGGCAGAGCATGCTCCCGTGAGTGAGATGTGCACAACTAGTCTTTGTACCGGTGCGATCACGTTCATATGAACTATGGGAGTAATGGGCACAAAACTTAGAAATAATGTAAATTAGATTATGAAGATAACATAAGCTCTTTTACTATCAATGTAGTTTAAATGAGTTTGATTAGCTATGTTTTTTGTGTTAAGGAAGCAATTCATGCTTAATAATCAATTTTGGGGCACACAGTGACCAATTTGGATGAGTGAAACACAAAAAACTTTGATTTATAGCCATTGAAGGGTCACATTGTACTGTCATAATGATGGGGATAAATGCCAAAAACGCTTGAAAAGTTAAGTTATTACATTTTTATGATATCAAACTTGCAAAGTAATGGAAACAAGTTCCGTACAAGATCCATCACAAAAAACCAAGACAAATAAACATTTGGTAAAACTATTCGATACTTAATAACAAAAGCATAAAAAACTCAAGAAAATACTTCTTCATAACAATGTTTTTTGTTCTTAAATTAAGGATGGACGATATTATTAACATAGTGCGAAAATTAGTATGATTTGTATGAAAAATTGTCAACTTCTAATTTGTTTGGCTCAATTCAACCCATAGTGCACCCTACTAATCTGCTCAAATCCGTAACGAACGCATTTCGAGTCTTTCCGCCATTAAAACTCAACGACTTGGGGCTGTCTGAATGAATCCCACCCCGGGATCGCTCTAGCTGATGCCATAACTGGGAACAAACAACACCCAATGCGATGCGATCGAAGGATGATGAGGATGATTTAGCTTGGCGTAAAACAAAACCGATTGCGGGTGGGAACATAAATTGCGATCGGCATTACTTCACCACCTCTGTCCAAAGAGACTCCATCTTTTTGTGCTCTGGATGGGTGCGGAGCAAGGCACGCTCTATTTTAATTGTGATTGGTTGTGCGATTTGCAGCAGCTATCTGCAGATCGATCGAGCCATCTCTCGTTATCGAACGCTGCTCCATTGCTTATCAGTTCCGCGATTGCTTCCACCTCGGCTGTGGGTACATTACTCAACGGACGAAGTTCCTGCGATAAGTTGCTCGTTACGGGTATATGTTTGGGTCCAATTAAGGGCTTGTAAGAATTAACATATTATATCTATAATGATTTCGCACACACACAATTGTGTATGATGATGATGTTTTGGCTGTTATAACATTAGTGTTACGTCCAAATAATAAATTTGCATATAACAAAACTACGTTAGGTTCGATTTGCTACACGCTGAAGGTTTTTTTTATGAACCCCTATTCATGCTTAATAATCAATTTTGGGGCACACAGTGACCAATTTGGATGAGTGAAACACAAAAAACTTTGATTTATAGCCATAGAAGGGTCATGTTGTACTGTCATAATGATGGGGATAAATGCCAAAAACGCTTGAAAAGTTGAGTTATTACATTTTTATGATATCAAACTTGCAAAGTAATGGAAACAAGTTCCGTACAAGATCTATCACAAAAAACCAAGACAAATAAACATTTGGTAAAGCTATTCGATAGTTAATAACAAAAGCATAATAAACTCATAGAAAATACTTCTTCATAACAATGTTTTTTGTTCTTAAATTAAGGATGGACGATATTATTAACATAGTGCGAAAATTAGTATGATTTGTATGAAAAATTGTCAACTTCAAATTTGTTTGGCTCAATT
>KZ072303.1:83725-97722 GCA_002091845.1 Anopheles cracens
GCCTGAACAGCCGGGATCGTCTGACGAGGGCAAACGACCGTGAGTGGTTCCGGAGTATGTTGCTATAAGTAAGTATATGAGATATACTTGGTATCGTAGTTTGTCATGAGATTTATATGTTCGTAAATTAAACATCTAGTACTATTGCTACGCTACGAAAAACTCCGCCGATTTGAATCTTCCGGGCGAAGGTACGGTAGATCCTGAAGCCTCTTGCGCTGGCTTCCGCGGGACCACGGCGAGATGGGAAAAGCCTTTTCTCAATAGAGGCTCCGACGAACTGCGGGAACACAATAAGAATTGTGCGCAGCCAATTCCGGAGGGAAACAACCAAAGGAATTAAGAATGGAGTCTCAAAGTGGCTTGTAGCCAGGACTGATCTAGGTTTTCAAGAGGTTTATTGGTAACAAAATTCAGTCTTATATACTAGTTGAGCGCGATGGTATTGAGTGAAATTGCGGACATTGCAGTCTGTGTGGTATCGTGATTTTATGCTGGAGGGTTTAGTGGTGTTCGTTGGTCTTGGGTCGAATCGCCACCCAATACGTTTCCTATGATAAAATTGCGAACAATGCATTCTTTTGTGTCCTCTTGATTCTACGCTGGAGGGTTTAGTGGTGTTACTTGGTTTTGAGTCTAGCTACCGCCCAGTGCGTCTCCTATGATGAAATCGAAAACCTTCTTTTGACGTGTGGCGCTTGATCTGAGTTGTTTATGTTTCCTGCCAGACAGTTGGCGCCTAGGCGTTCTTATGCTTACGGCTGCGCAGTTGATGATATGCTCGCGCTTTGCGCAATACTCGCTTCCGCTACGCACTTGTCGCTATGCTTACTTCCGCCGCGCTCTTACGCTTGATGACCGCTGTCGTCATAAACCAGACCGTTCCGTGGTTTGTTTATTTTAGGCCAACGACAATGATTCCAGTCGATAAGTTACAGTTTCTTGTCTGCTACGATTATGCATTGATTCTGATATGTTTTGAAAAGCCTTGTGTTGCGGAATATAAAAAATGAAACGCTTGGTTTGTTTGTCGAGTTCTCAACAACTATCGTTTTTATTCCGCCCAGGATGTCGGTTCTTAATTTAGTTTTAAGAGATAATAAGCCAGAAGGAGCTAATTTATCAAAATATGAATAAATGATTTTAAAATGCTTACCGTTTAAAAAAAAACACATCCAGCACATTGCATATTAATAGCTGCGCAGCAAACGGTGGCCGACTACAAGTGTAGTTTTGTGCTTAGATTTCGTGATACAGGTCGCCTAATTGGTTTTGCTCTACTACTTTCCTCCAAACGTTCACCAACTCGTATCTCTTCCACCTTGCCGGGCAAGTTTCGCTGCCACTTTCCACGCACGCTTTTGGAAAGACAAACAAATAAATCTCGCGAACACTTCCTGGCCCGCCGCGACCGCGCAGTTGATTACAGCGCGTGTCTGGCCGCGTATTGGCGAGCACAGAAATCGTTTAAATTATATGGTCATGCAAATGATGATCGCCGGTGACCTACATCCGGCTGAGCAAAACGGAGCGGGCAACCCAGGAGGGAAATTTTTTAATTTTATCACCACCACCGGAACCGTACGCACGCGGTGCGCAAACAAACACGCCTAATGACAAACCGAAGATGCGCCAACCAGTTACAATGGCAGGCGGACCATTAATCACCATTTTGTAAGCCGCCCCAAAAGCGTAAGCCCATCGGATCATCATAATAACTGATGGCCTTTTGGGATGGAAAACGGGAAACACAATGGCGGGCTGCTTACTGGTGTTGGTCGTGGTGCTGCTGGGAGTCAACAAAGCATCACTAATGTCGCGATCGTGAGGTGTCATCTGCAGGAAGGAGGTGGTTTGTTTTGGAGCGTTTCGCGGACAAGATTTTCGACCGTTTCGCTCCTAAAATCATTGAAAACTGGCTGGGATGAGGGTTTTCTAGACCGGCCAAAGGAAAGGAGAGAGAAAAGAGCACTCGGAGGTGATAATTATTGCTCACCTAGGCACACGGACGTACTGGTTGCACGTGTTGATGCAGGACTGTTGTTTCTTTGCTTGTCCTAGCATGGACATGATGAGCAAAAGTAAGCAATTAGTGAAAAATTGATAGTGATTAGATAACGCAACCGTAACCATTAAGGGGGTAGAGGGTCTCGTGACAACGGGCTGGCGTCCCACGAATCGGAACTTGACGGTCGACGGTGGTGAACGAACGAACGAACGAACGATGAGTTCTGCAAAAAGTTGATATGTCGAGCATGGCGCAAAGGAATAAATTAAAAAGTTCGCCCGGTGAGGGAGGTAAAAAAACGACACATACACGGGAGAAATGAGATGCAATCAAAGTGAAGATAATGTGCCCTCGAAAGGTGGGTCGAACGGGTCGGAGTCGCAGCAGTGGGAGGAAAAGCGCATAAAGACCACTTACAACGGTGCTACACAGTAAATGACATAGTTTTTTGCTGTTGTCGCTTCCTTTCGGGCGTTTGCCGAGCGGACCCGCTTCGCCGGAACCGGTTTCGGTGAGACGCGGTGGCGGAAGCGGCTGGTCTGGCCATTGACACACTGCCGACGGGACCCGACATCATCTGATAACGCGTCGAAACGGCGGGTAAAAATACACCCCATCGTAACGCCACTTGCACGGAAAATCGGAAAATCGGGAACTCCGCGCGGCGCTTAGTCGGCCGATATGAAGGCGGCACCGTGGAGCGAACGTAGCGGTAAATGAGAAAGTACGAACCTGGGTGAAGGTTCGTAATGGGGTCTGGATACTGACCCGTGTGGAACCGCGCGAAGGTGATGGGCGCGAAGGCACATTTCTCCGCCCAAAACGCTCGCTTGGTGGCCGCCGCCGTCCTGTCTCCTCCAGACGCTGGAATCACATGCTGGTCGAACCGGTTCATCCGCATGAACAAGCGTGGATGTCGATTGTTTTTTTCGGTGCCGCTTTCTGGAATCGAATAAGAAGCGAACGATCGTGGTGAACTGAGCGATCTAATGCTTCTGGAGGATGATCTGGCGAGAGATACGACGGAGAAGGGTTGGACAACCTGTGATGAGACATGTCGTTTACCTCCTCTTACATTCTCAAAGCATGAGTTTATTCGTTCGAATTCGAACGTTTGTTGTCTAGATATCGAGATATGAAAAATAATGCAGTGAAGTAATGTCATTGTTGTATGACGTGCGTGTGAAAGGTGTAAAAAGTGTTCCACATTCCTAATTTGAAGATGCAAAAAGGGATCAAGAAAATTAAACAGAATCGAAGAACAGAAGAAGTTAGAACTACTACGAGGATCTGATCTGTAGACTACATATCCGATGGATGTTTCTTACACTAATTAAAATGGTTACAAATTAATTGCCACTATGATCCACTATGATCCACTACGATCTATTTAAATAATGCGTTTGTAGTCAAAAATAATGGTTAATAATACAAAATTACAAAGAAAGTATAAAAAGGGCTTGTAAATAATATATAATATTATGATAAACTAAATAAAAGCAATCAATATAATTAATTAACAAGATTGTCAACAAACTCTTACTAGCTAGTTTTTGAAGTATTTCTATAGATCTTTTTTTCAAATAAAGTGTTTTATTCAGATAAGTCAGATTGTTTAAAACCTCCGAAATTGTGTTGGTTTTAAAAATTTTCATCGTTTCAAAATTTCTCAAATCTTTATGAACAACTGCTATTAGAATATGCGCAAATAACGCAAACATACAGCTGCGAATTGATCAACCCTGACAATAGCGCTGCTCCATTCGCAGCATTGAAGCTCTATACGCTCTTATCATCGTTCCGGAAGTTTTCTCTCTTTCGGCCAAAGTATGCACGATAGTTTCGGACCCAACCAGTGTCCGCATTTAACTCTCATCGTGCGCAAACTCTCTTTACTCTCTTGCAGGGTTAGTCGCCAGTTGCTGGGTAGCTCTGGCGTGCGTTGTACTTTGAAGTATTTACTAGCTAAAGGAGGAATTTGATTCACAACACACTCCATCATATAAACATATTTCTTATAGAAATAAGAGAAAATATTATACTGAAATCGTGCTTAGGGTTTATGTAGTTCCCTTTAAAGATAAGGTAAGTGTTAAAGACGGACGGAGAGCACCTTTCCATTCCTGAAGTTAAAAACTGTCGATATTGGGATTATTAGGATATGTAGATATGAGTTTTTGATAACTAAGTTTAAAAACTAAATAACTAAGTTTAAGACATTTTTTGGGCCATTTTTTGATAAATTGATATTTTACATTTGGATTCTGGATTCTGTACACCTGTTTGCTGTTCGAGTACCTTTTTATTACTTGATTGACACTGTGTTATACAAATTTGGGCCTAATTCTATCTCGCTTACCCCAGGTTGTTTTTACCTTGACCTAGTGTACATGGCGATCGCGATCGCTTTGTTTATTTTCGTCGGCTACACGCACTAGGAATAGCAATTTACATAATAGTGATATAAGTGTTTTTTACATATAAATAACAAAAAGTAAATTATATTCAATAAACTCATGAAGGACACATGCGATTCATTTAAAAAAATAAATTTGTTCATAAAAACGATATGCTGCTTGACGCACAAACTCCCTGAAACTGATCCGGCAAACCCTGCTCGCTCTGCGCCAGCGGCTAACCCCTAAAGAGGGGATTCACTCTATCGGCACCCCCCGGACGGAGTTGCGCATGCCCCCACATTTTCCATCGTTTTTATTTCAACGAAAGCAACGTTAGCGAGCGGACGCACGCGTTTCCACGCCGAGTGTCGTAAAGTTTTAAAGTTACCGCGTTACCGCTGTGTTTATTTTACTTTTCTTCCACCATTTCTTCGCCTTCTGCCATTGTTGGTGGCGTTTGCGTGTCGCGTTTTTTCGAGGCTGTTATTGTTGCCTGTTTGCGCCAAGTGTGTGTGTGTATGTGCTGTGCTGTGAGCGAGATTTTGTGTGATCTTTTCGAACGTGCGCGGCCGGGCGCGCGCGCTCGCGCACAGCCATGATGATTGCATCGTGATGAAGGAAGCTCCAGCGTAGAGAAGAGCTCGAACCGAGAGGAAAAAAGTTTTCTATCGAAAAAACAACAACACATCCGCGAAGGAAAGCCAACGAATTGGCGGCTGCTGTGCGCTTCGGAACCGTTTTCCCATTTCCCGCGAGTGCGTGAGTGCGATCTTCGCTCCCGATCGGTATCCCACGCCGCTGATAGCTTCGGTGCACGCGACGCCTTTTGTCAAACTGTTTTGTGTATGTGTGGCGAACATAAATTCACATCCTAACGTGTGTCGAGCTTAAGCATCGCTGCTAAGCTGCGCTAAGTTGACCGAAAGGCGACTGAAGGTATCAATTTTCCAATTTCTACCGTGCAGGAGAGAGAGAGAGAGAGTTTTCCCAGGCGTTTTGAGTGTCGTTGACTTGCGTGTGTTTATGGTTGATTCAATTGTATAGTGGCAAAAAAATCGCAATCTTTCGCGTTGTCCAAAGCCATCGGGTGACGTCGCGATCGTCGCGCGGAAGAAAGTTGCGCGGCGGCTGATAAGCAAGCAACAACAGCACAAACAGCACCCACCCAAAAGTACGTGCGGCGAATTTTCCGGTACGCGTACGCGTTTCGGTGTACCGATAAGTGGCGTTTCATGTCAGTGGCCCTGAGGTCGCGTTGTGGCAGGCGCGGTGGGTGTGAAAAAAGGCTTGAGAGTGTTACTCGAGAGTGTGTGAAACGGTGAATTTTTCACCTCACCGAGACGCCACCTCTCGACGGAGGCAGGTAGAAGAAAATTTAAAATCAAAAGAAAAGAAACAGCAACGAACGCCGAAAGGTGGTAGCCGGCCATATTCTGCCGTTCGTCCCCGCGCTGAAGGACGAACCTGGTTAGGAAGTGTAGCGAAATAAAAGGAAAGGAGAAAAAAACCCGAGCCGTGTGTTTACTTTGCGTTTGTCACACCGTGAAGGTGACAGGCAGCAGCGATAAGGGTTGTGCAGTGTGGCGCGAAATATCACACACGTGCACGGTGCGCTCGAGTGTGCCACGTGTTTTGTGCGTGCGTATGTGTGCTTGAGCGTGCCTACGCGCGAGATCAAGCCTCCGGTGGCATCGCTATTCGATGTGGATAGCGCAACGTACAACCGTTCCGGTGATTCATCTATCGATCCGGGTGTAGTGTGTGTGAGTGTACTGTGTTGAAGGGATCAACGGAAGTCAGACGGAAGTAGAGAATATTGTTTTGTCATTTGTTGTGCTGCAACGGTGTTCGATGGGTAAGTAACGTTCGTCTATAGTTCATATTTAGATTTTTTTTTATTAAGTCAACTTGAGTCACTGAGTCAAAGTTTGAAAAGATCGAAGTTCATGCTAGGAATTAGAACATGATGTGAAAACCAACAATTTAGCTTCCGGAAGTTCACTGGATCGGTACTCAACTTTCCAACTAGTCGTTTCACCCAGAGCAAGAAGCGATTATGAACCTATGCTGGCATAAATAAGCCGAAAAAGCGTGTATACCAACTGATTTTTCATCCATTCCCGCCAAAAAGTACGACGTTACTAATGATGATATAGTTGCATCTCTTAACTCTTAGGCTTAAGAAAAACGGAAAAATCATAGAGATAAAGAAAGAACTATCTTTGATACATATTCAGCTAACTTCATGAGGACAAATGTTTTACGATATCAGTTTAACAAACTAAAGGTTCGATTAAAGTTTAACAACACAAGGTTGGAATTTCCGCCCGAAGTCACATTATCAACATATATTATTCAATTTAAAAGAGATATAAATTTTAAGAGAAGAGCCTAACGTCACAATGAATTAAGCTCCTGTGTGGTATCCTGTAGTTTCATCCAGAACTCTGAGTAACATTTGCTGGTTACTAGGTTTCAAATTATCAGGATCTTCCATTCCAATACACCAAAAGTGAAGTATTAAACCATGCACTGTAGTTCCCGCTTTCTCAAATAATCACCTCTCTTTTCTGATGTACAAGCTTTTTGCTATCAGTGATCATGCTTGAAAGGAGTGAAAGATGGGTGATATAAAATCTTAATAAAAAAAAACACAAAAAGCCATCGGGTGACGTCGCGATCGTCGCGCGGAAGAAAGTTGCGCGGCGGCTGATAAGCAAGCAACAACAGCACAAACAGCACCCACCCAAAAGTACGTGCGGCGAATTTTCCGGTACGCGTACGCGTTTCGGTGTACCGATAAGTGGCGTTTCATGTCAGTGGCCCTGAGGTCGCGTTGTGGCAGGCGCGGTGGGTGTGAAAAAAGGCTTGAGAGTGTTACTCGAGAGTGTGTGAAACGGTGAATTTTTCACCTCACCGAGACGCCACCTCTCGACGGGGGCAGGTAGAAGAAAATTTAAAATCAAAAGAAAAGAAACAGCAACGAACGCCGAAAGGTGGTAGCCGGCCATATTCTGCCGTTCGTCCCCGCGCTGAAGGACGAACCTGGTTAGGAAGTGTAGCGAAATAAAAGGAAAGGAGAAAAAAACCCGAGCCGTGTGTTTACTTTGCGTTTGTCACACCGTGAAGGTGACAGGCAGCAGCGATAAGGGTTGTGCAGTGTGGCGCGAAATATCACACACGTGCACGGTGCGCTCGAGTGTGCCACGTGTTTTGTGCGTGCGTATGTGTGCTTGAGCGTGCCTACGCGCGAGATCAAGCCTCCGGTGGCATCGCTATTCGATGTGGATAGCGCAACGTACAACCGTTCCGGTGATTCATCTATCGATCCGGGTGTAGTGTGTGTGAGTGTACTGTGTTGAAGGGATCAACGGAAGTCAGACGGAAGTAGAGAATATTGTTTTGTCATTTGTTGTGCTGCAACGGTGTTCGATGGGTAAGTAACGTTCGTCTATAGTTCATATTTAGATTTTTTTTTTTGTGTGTGTGTATGTGCTGTGCTGTGAGCGAGATTTTGTGTGATCTTTTCGAACGTGCGCGGCCGGGCGCGCGCGCTCGCGCACAGCCATGATGATTGCATCGTGATGAAGGAAGCTCCAGCGTAGAGAAGAGCTCGAACCGAGAGGAAAAAAGTTTTCTATCGAAAAAACAACAACACATCCGCGAAGGAAAGCCAACGAATTGGCGGCTGCTGTGCGCTTCGGAACCGTTTTCCCATTTCCCGCGAGTGCGTGAGTGCGATCTTCGCTCCCGATCGGTATCCCACGCCGCTGATAGCTTCGGTGCACGCGATGCCTTTTGTCAAACTGTTTTGTGTATGTGTGGCGAACATAAATTCACATCCTAATGTGTGTCGAGCTTAAGCAAGTTGACCGAAAGGCGACTGAAGGTATCAATTTTCCAATTTCTACCGTGCAGGAGAGAGAGAGAGAGTTTTCCCAGGCGTTTTGAGTGTCGTTGACTTGCGTGTGTTTATGGTTGGTTCAATTGTGGCAAAAAATCGCAATCTTTCGCGTTGTCTAAAGCCATCGGGTGACGTCGCGATCGTCGCGCGGAAGAAAGTTGCGCGGCGGCTGATAAGCAAGCAACAACAGCACAAACAGCACCCACCCAAAAGTACGTGCGGCGAATTTTCCGGTACGCGTACGCGTTTCGGTGTACCGATAAGTGGCGTTTCATGTCAGTGGCCCTGAGGTCGCGTTGTGGCAGGCGCGGTGGGTGTGAAAAAAGGCTTGAGAGTGTTACTCGAGAGTGTGTGAAACGGTGAATTTTTCACCTCACCGAGACGCCACCTCTCGACGGAGGCAGGTAGAAGAAAATTTAAAATCAAAAGAAAAGAAACAGCAACGAACGCCGAAAGGTGGTAGCCGGCCATATTCTGCCGTTCGTCCCCGCGCTGAAGGACGAACCTGGTTAGGAAGTGTAGCGAAATAAAAGGAAAGGAGAAAAAAACCCGAGCCGTGTGTTTACTTTGCGTTTGTCACACCGTGAAGGTGACAGGCAGCAGCGATAAGGGTTGTGCAGTGTGGCGCGAAATATCACACACGTGCACGGTGCGCTCGAGTGTGCCACGTGTTTTGTGCGTGCGTATGTGTGCTTGAGCGTGCCTACGCGCGAGATCAAGCCTCCGGTGGCATCGCTATTCGATGTGGATAGCGCAACGTACAACCGTTCCGGTGATTCATCTATCGATCCGGGTGTAGTGTGTGTGAGTGTACTGTGTTGAAGGGATCAACGGAAGTCAGACGGAAGTAGAGAATATTGTTTTGTCATTTGTTGTGCTGCAACGGTGTTCGATGGGTAAGTAACGTTCGTCTATAGTTCATATTTAGATTTTTTTTTTATTAAGTCAACTTGAGTCACTGAGTCAAAGTTTGAAAAGATCGAAGTTCATGCTAGGAATTAGAACATGATGTGAAAACCAACAATTTAGCTTCCGGAAGTTCACTGGATCGGTACTCAACTTTCCAACTAGTCGTTTCACCCAGAGCAAGAAGCGATTATGAACCTATGCTGGCATAAATAAGCCGAAAAAGCGTGTATACCAACTGATTTTTCATCCATTCCCGCCAAAAAGTACGACGTTACTAATGATGATATAGTCGCATCTCTTAACTCTTAGGCTTAAGAAAAACGGAAAAATCATAGAGATAAAGAAAGAACTATCTTTGATACATATTCAGCTAACTTCATGAGGACAAATGTTTTACGATATCAGTTTAACTCGCGTAATATTTAATATCCGGATGAGGTACAATGTGTGCGTACGATAAGTGGTTGGGAGCTTCTGGCAAAGAAAAATGAAAGATCCCTTGCCTCCCATCGGGGGATCTTTACGGATCGGTTTATGTTAAAAGTTCATATTCTTGCTGGAAGACGCTTGAATACCAGCTTATGAGGGCGAGTAAGAAACTGAAAATGAACAAAGGCTTGTAAGGAACCATGGAAACCTCGTTATTTATGGTGTCTCCATCGCGATGTACTTTAATATAGTCCACCTTGTTTCTGTCCTTAGTTTTCTTGCCTGGAGTAACGAAATTAATTTTAGACTTCGTTTCTTAGACTTTAGTATCTTAGTATCTTCGCTTCAAAGCTGTTCGTTAAACTCTCTTGGTGACTATGCAAACTTTTCATTTGTAGTAGGTGTTTGCTCGCAACCATATGAAACAGCAAATAGAACCACGTTGGTAATTATTATAAAAACGCCTAGGATTCGGTAGCAAATTGAATTTATTGGAGCGACACACGTGGGAGCGGCCGATGATCTCACTTGCGTTGAAGTTCAATTGAAACAAATCAATCAAGCAAACTCATCGTCGATAACTTATGGTTACGGTCACGAAGGTCTTCGCGGACCCAGTGGTGCCCAGACCACAGAAAAAGTGGAAATGGAAACTGTAACTCTGACACGTCACGAATTTAACCCACCCGTAGGAATAGAAATGCACTGAATCATCCCATCAATCAGTGGTGGATGGGTCTTCGGAGTGGGGTTAAAATAATGCTGGTACCGGTTCTCGAGCTGGTGGTGGTAGTAGACTCGCATCCGAATAAAGTAGCAGCGGTACCGTACGAACTGCAATTCTCTGCATTTTATGCAACGAGATATTTTTTCATCGAATTTGCTACAGCTATGTGTAGCATTGCAAGGGGAAAGGCGATCAGCTGCACGAGCGCTGCCAGCTGGATGAAGATATCTTGTTTGAATTGCCGCGTCTGGCTCGAACTGTTCGGGGTGAAGCAAAGCGAAAGAAAATAGAGTCATCTTTAGATCGAGCGCTTGCGTCGGAACCGGGTTTCGCTGCCTATGTTCTCAATCTCCCTTTGCTGGCAGTAGTGGAACGCGAAAGACAGAGTTAAATGGGCGCACACGAACACGAACATGGAGTTGCAGCGCCCGCATACCCCCGTAGGCTTTTTCGCGGAAAACTCAAATTTATGAAAGCGGATCCGGAACATGCTGTTACTGCAGTGTACTGTGCATGCAGTGGGCATGTTTTCCAAAGTCGTACAGGGGGAAAAATATCATTTGCCAATAGACAACTTGGTTAGTTTGATATTCAAACAGAGACGAAAAAAATAGTTTGAGTATTAATACACCGTGAACTCGTGCAAATTTATGTGATAGAGTGGATTTTTTTCTATGTGTCCATGCATGTTGGTGATGAGTTGGCGCATTGTGGGCCATTGGTGAACCATTTTTAAATTGCCTGCAACACACTCGCACACACACGATCTGTTGCGGCTGCTGCTGCTGCGTGAAAGTTGTTTGTGACTTTTCTAGCATCGCCCTCCCCCGAAATCAGTGCGCCTAGATGGTTGCGGGTTCGGTCCTGTTTTCCGTTGCATGGCTCACACCCTGAAGAAGCCACCCCGCTGGCCTGAAAAGTAAACTAGGTCTCCAAACTTCCAATCCCAAGCAAACCGGAGGGTTTTTCCAAATAAAGTGTCGAGAATTGGTGAGGAAAAAACCCCTTGGAACTGAGAAAAGCACTTCTTTTGGCGGTATGTGTGCACCGACCGGCCGATGTGGCTAATGTGGGGTAATTTGCACATTTATGAGTTTTACCGGGCGGCATTAAGAAAGCGGGCCGTGACAAACGCACGTGTATGGCTTCTCCAGTTTCGGCTGTCGTTTAGATTAATGATAACAAATTGAGCCACGGGTGCTGGGTTGTACGCGAGGCGAATGTACGTTTTCCGCTTTTTCAATCGCATCTAGTTCAGCTCGTCTGTTTGTGGAAAATATTCATGAAATCCGTCGCCGCGATGCTGAGCGTGTGTGAGTGTGTGAGCGTCATATGCTTTCTTAATGAATATTCATACGAAACTTTTTGTGGCACTTCGGAAGTAGTAATTGAAATAGATTAGCGTTATTTATGAAGTTTATTTTTGGAAATGTGTGAAAGGGAAAAAAGTTGTATGAGAGTTTTCTATTTTTGCTCGAAATTTGTGCCAAATGTTTTATTCACCCCAGGAAGAAAAGATAAATGCATGAACATACATATGTTTTGTTATAGTTAAGGTTACTACGAACTATGTTAAAAGATTTTTTTTAACTTGCTTCGTACATAAATAATGCTCTGAAATCTAAAAACTGGAATTATCGAAATTATAAAAAAAACTGAAAATCTCAAATTATTTCTGGCATTGGCCACTGAATATTGCATCTCAGTCAGTAATTGTTGCAACCGAAACGCAGATTTAAGATGCAAAATGGCAATGTACTTTTGAAAAATTATTGACTAAGTTATGAAGTCTTTTAAAATGGTGGCTTGGGCTGCACTCTGGTACTACTCGAACAAAACAAACAAGCCAGATCAGTTCGATAGGGTTCTCTGGCAAATATCTGTTGTCCGGTAATGCTATTCGTATCATCATAACAAACCCTGCTTTCATTTGATATTTTTGATATTTCCCCACGTATTTTTAATTTAATTTAATTTAATTTAAACGTAACCACGTATTTTTTAGGTAATATAAACCACGTTTTGTGACGAATTTATCTTCAAGGTTTACACAGCATCGGTGTGAATAAGAAATGTGCTACCAATGTCGTATGCTTGTCGTATCATCGAGTGTCTTTGGAGCACAAGTTTGCGCAACCTGGAAGATATATAACTTGCCTGACAAGAAATAACTTGCTGCAAAACAGCATTGCTAGTGATGTTCCAAGGAGTCTCTGTCTTTCAGTACTCTCTGCTTCAGCAGTTGAAGAAAAATAGTGCTCAAATTTCGTGTTGCATATCTTTTCATATTGTATAATCCATATCGTTAGCTACGACGATCACGGAGTTGATCTACATTGATGTATTTCCAAATAAATAAATATGAATATGACCATTGCCTTTCATGCAGGAAGATTGGCCAGCTCAGTTAACTTTAATATAAATATAAAAAAAAAACTGAAGGCTTAAACTACCATCAATTCTGTTGCTGCGTTATCCAATCCAACCCAATCCTGCGTTAATCTTAGCTTTCGAAATGCTGAGCCAATCAATTACCCCACAAAATACAGTTGGTATCATTGATTTGAACGAAACATTCACCCAATTAGCGGTGCGGTTCCTGATTTTGCACACCGGTACATCCGGTTTCCGGATACCGGTGTGCGGGAGGATCTCGCCTCTTCAAAACTTCACCGTTACCGGAACCAGCCGACCTTGACGACAAGTTTGGCGTGCTCCCGAGAATAACGGCTGCTCCAGCTCGTTGCATTTTCGAACCGAGGATAGACTTTATTTTCGCCCCGAATTCACCCGGCTGCCGCGGTCGATCCGATGGGAGCAACGACCTTGCACTGTTATCATTGTCACCTTACCGTTTCCCGAAAAAGAAACATAATATCATTGCAGCCGCTTCCTGCGTGCCGCGATCCTTAATGGCGTAGAAAGTGCCCGGAGAGTGCGTTCGCCTCATTTACCGCGCCGGCTTCGGTCGCGATCGCGATCGCTTCAGTGTGTGATGAGATTTTTGCGTTTTCGCTTTAAATTTATTCACTTCCCTTCGAAGACGCGCGCGGCTGCTGCGGTCTCGTCGGCCGCGTCGCCTGTTGTTGCAGCAACCGGAGCTAAGTGTCACTTTCACGACGCGAGCAGCGGCAGCGGAGAAAGCCCTCATCAAAGGGGGTGAATTTAAATAAGACAATCAGATTCGACAAATGATCCACCGAGCCCAAGCCGTTGGGCGTGAACGGCGATCAGCTGCACGTTCGGGTGCTTTTTTGCGCTGTGAGGTTAGGAATGGATATTCAATCGCTTCGAACGTCTAACGCACGGTTCGGGATCGATCCGTGTCGCTTGAAGGAATGATCTAATGGTAGCCGCACGTGGCGCGATCTAATGGTGCTGCGGTATTTGCCGGTAGAAACGGGGAAATGATTTCATTTCGAATCACACACACTCATACACTCATCGATTAGTTATGGAAGGATGCGCGGCAGAAATTGGCCCGAAATCGAGGAAGTAGCGCTCTCCCCCCCGGAAAGGAGTGCCCGCGGGGCCCGCAATGCCAATGGGTGCATGGGTGCACATGCATCGCGTCACAATTGAACGCGTCGCGACACAGGTGGGTCTCGCCCGGCGCCCTTC
>KZ072303.1:113639-125990 GCA_002091845.1 Anopheles cracens
ATGAATGTATCTACTTTAGCGTCATCTTTTATAAACCATAAAATTTAGAATAATTTCACATTTAAAATCCCCTTTAAAATTTTGGGAAGAGGATAGATACATGTAAATCAATAAATGTAAAAAAAACCTTTCACACCTTTGTATAAAGAGGAAAAAAAACACAAAATACCGATAGTGTAAAATCGTAGAATTTTATCTCCTGCCGCGCAAACAGTACCGTTTCGAGCAGAGGCATCCAATGCATCGTGCTGTCTAACGTCGGACAGCTCATACAGGAGTAATAAAGTTTCTAATATCATCGCACGTTCTCACATCATCGCACAGTCCCATCCCAATCGCCGCGGAGTGACAAGAAACTCAACCGCACCACACCACGATAGCAATCGGGCGATAGCGTCTGCGGGCGTTCGGTAGAAATTCGATAGGCATTCGGAGGTGGTCGTCCGGTCGCGTCCGGAAGTGTGAATTGGGGGTGGGCAGGCAGTGCCCAGGCTACGGAACGGACGAAGCACATGCTCCAGTGACGGCGTACCCGCGTGCGTCGTGTTTCACCCACTCGGCGCGGCGGTTCAGAGACACAACGAGGTCACTGCGATGAGTCAGTTCAAGTGCGTTGAAGTGCATGCACCGGGTCCGGGTTCCACGCGCGCACGGCGGACGTAGTGCGCGAAAGATTCGAAGGGCCGTTCGAAGGGAGCAGTAGAAACTAGGCTCGAGACCCGCTTGTGCATGAACAGTTGATGTGATTTTTATGAAAATACGCGTGTGGCCAAATAAGTTATTCGGACTCATCGTTTATCGTTGGCTTGCGCCGCTTGAAGTCCGGGACGGTTCGGAAGATACTGTGATTGTGATTAACGCTGATGTCGTTGATGGAATTTTTTGTGTGAAAGTAATCATTAATCGTTAGAAATGAGTCAGTCCTGGTGGTGAACATTTCTCTGCCCCCTTCACCGGTCACCGGATGACAAGCGATTTGATAGGCGTTTCGAGCCCTTTCGTCAGATTTTAATTTCTTCAGGCTTTAGCACACCAAAACAACAAAACCGGAGCTCACTGCCTGTGATGACGTGCGAGCTATCAACCTGCTTATCACGCCACCACAACAGCTCCGAAAGGGAGCGAGCCGAAACGCCTCGAATGATAACGCCTTTCGATGGCGGCTGTACTAGGTTTGCGCCAAGACTCGAACCGCCCGTGAGATAGTACGTGATCGACAAGGGCGTATTTTATTAGCAAACTTCAACGCCATCAGCGCCGGCTAATTGTTTATTTTACGCGACGTGGTAACCCCGGGGCGAACAGCGCACAATAAGGAGGCGAAACATACCAGATGCACCTGGCTGGTGGCTCGGGTTTCGAACGTTTCACGTGTAAAGCAGGCGTTAATATGCAAACAGTTTGAGCGGGGCTGGTGGTTCGTACGTGATGGAACGTTTAAAAACGGATTTGATTAATTGCTGATTAGGGGCTTAAATTTAACTCGTTTTTACTGCCAGCGAGCGTGTGTGCGTGAAGATTAAGTGTTTATTTTTTTTCTTGGCGCTCCCACCGTGTTGCAGACAAAATGCACAAACTGCAACTGCAATTTTTTTCGAAGCAAAAAAATCGAAATAAAAAACAAACAGTGAAACATGAAATGCGTTTAGCGTGTTGTTACACCGCACGTTGCGCGCTCAGCCAACACTCGCATCCTGCCCGTGCTCGAACACGTCAGGCTTGTGTGGAGTTTGTGTGTGTGTGTGCGGTGGTTGAATTACTTAATCTGTGTGCGATTGAAAAAAAAATCCTAAAAGAACGAAAACCGTTTCACGTAAGCCGCGAAGAGTTAGTTTACGTGACACGCCAACACGCATTCTGCATTCATTTATTTTTATGTAGAAAATCCATCAACAACATGCGTGTTGCTTTGTGTGTGATAGAGTGCACGCACGCTGTCGAATCAGCCGTGCCGTGTAAGCTAGGAGCCGAGCCGAGGCCCAGCTCAGCCCGAGAGAACCACGTGGAGTGGGCCACTTAGCCCGGGCCAGTGAGCTGTCGAGTTTGGACTTTCCGTTCTAATAATCATGATGCTCGGAATGATGAAAGCGTGTGCTTAGTGTGCGAGACAGAGAATAACAGAAGAACGGTTATTTTAAATGCAGTTCAGGTGTAGAAACTCACCACTTATGGGCAGCGTTGGTACGCGCGCGTACCTGACGCATTGACAGCATGATGATTAGCATATTTTCACTTTTAATTGCCATCGACTGTGGTGCACAGGTGTCAAGCTGTCAGGGGCGCGTGAACGGTGCAGCGATAGGGTGGGTCTTTTTTTTTGTAAGTGTTCGAGCGCCATAAACAGTGAGGTGTGAAGGTGAAAATCATGTGCGAACGGTTGTTGCAAAACGCCACGTTCTAAAGCGCACTGGTAGGGAGGAAACATACATGTTGCAATCGATCATGGAAAGTTAATTGAGTGATTGTGTGTGAATAAGCCTAGTGTTTTATATTACATGTACTATTGACGATTTTTAAACAAAATAAGGTTAAATAATTTTATAATAACATAAAGGTATGCATAGTCTGAAGTCTGAAAAGATTTCTTTGCAGATAGAAACTCTACTTTATATTCTATGAAGTATGCAATTTCACCCACATATGTCTTTAGTAATGCATAGTTGAAAACATAATTGACCTACTTAGCATTAACGTTCACTTTTGGTTTCAATTGTCACTTTTGCAACTTCGAGTTTTTATTGTTTGAAAATGAAACGATCATGATACAGTGTTATTTACAGTCTTATAGACTTGCAAAATTCTCTTTGCAGCTCATAAAACAATATAAAAAATTTAGAAGCTCAACTTGTTACTCCTCAGTTGGTATTTGATTACCGATTGAGTTGTGCGCCTACTATTGTACTTTTTCATAGATTGACACCTTAACTTTTTGCATTTTTTCCCGATTTTTTGAAGGATGAAACCATTTTTCACACGTCTTTAAAGATGTCATAAAAGCATGAAACTAGAACAAACAGTTTTGAATTCATATTATGTTTTTATCAGTTATGTGGTAGCATACTTTTTACGTAGCTTTCAATGTTTTCCATTGCACGACCTACAGTACTACATAGTAAACGACAACTTTATGTGTAATTTATCATGTTTTGAACAAAAACAATCTATTTTTGTTCGTAGGTTCAGAACATTTTCGTTATATTCTAGTGCATGACATTAGGTTTCTAGCAATTTTTATTTTTCGATGTTTATGCTTTCATGAAGAGAACGAGGGAAAATGTAAGGTCACAATTTGAACACATGCTAAAATTTGAATAAAAAGTGTTGAATTGCCTCCTAGACGTTAAAGGACACCAAATATGACCGTTACCATTTTTATATTCAGCTGCCCGTTAAAGATATTCCTCTGGAAAGTGAGTTCAATCAAATTTCCCTACCAGTCAATCGATCAAATAAAACATTTCAACAGAAAAAGACTCTGACGGTTCATAATCACCCCGCTTGATCTGACAGGCGGATGATGATGGACACGTTTATAACGATATTAGAGTTTCCAGACGGAAACGCCTCAATAAACCTGCTGCAGCTTTTTCATTTGATTTGCAGTTACGCCTTTGTCTTTCCTAACAATACAATCTACTGCAGTGTGGGAATGCAACGAAAACTCGATTTATAATGCATAATAATCTTTCTCTTAAAAAATGTAAAAAATACTAATCCCCGCATCTGCATAGCGACACGCGAGATATGTGAGATGAAAGTTGAAACGTGACGCTGTCACAGATCGAGACTCCGAATATCGCAACGTAGCAGGACTGTTTCAGTTGGGCAGAAAAACAGGTAGAAACAGGTTGAAAAGTGTGTTGGATCTAGTTTCGGTGTAGGATTTTTCTGTCCCTTCGAATTGGTGTAGATAACATATCGAAAGTGGTGCTGCTTCTGGTTGGTGCTGAAGCTAGTGGGCAGTGGTTTTCCATGAGCGGCAATGGGACGAACGTACGTGGAAGACGCGATCGCTCCAACAACGTGCACAAGTCGACGGGCGGCGACCCACTGCGGATAATCCAAAACAAGCTGGAAATGTCGCCACGCAATTGGTAAGTGGGCAGGGATTAGACATTTCCAAACGGGAAGCGTATCGATACGTACGTTACGTGTGGCAATACCTCGAATGTGGGTTACTTTTACTACAAGAAACAAGATTTTCATATTCATTACGCACGCACTGTCGGCAGGTGAGATATTTCACCGTGTCGTGCGACAAGCGGTCGAACGTGATTTTTCTCGCGGGTTTATCTCCCGGTTCCTCCACATGGATTGTCCATAATGGCGCCACCAAGGTGCCTGAAAGAGGGCAAGTTAGATATTACGCGGAAATGTGTTCCTTGAAAGTTGTCCATATCCATGCTTCCGTCTCGAAAATGGTTTGTTGACATAACATCTTTTCGATTTCTGGTTCCTCTATCAATACTTCCAAGCAGTGCGGAACATTTTCGTAAATGCGGTAGGGCAAGTTAGATATTACGCGGAAATGTGTTCCTTGAAAGTTGTCCATATCCATGCTTCCGTCTCGAAAATGGTTTGTTGACATAACATCTTTTCGATTTCTGGTTCCTCTATCAATACTTCCAAGCAGTGCGGAACATTTTCGTAAATGCGGTTGTTTTCTCACCTTCTAAATAAACACTTCCGATAAATCATCGTATGTCATCGCCATGCCTGGGTCCGTATTTGCATATCTAACGAATATTCGCCTCGCGTCGCTTCGGAAACGCGAGTTTAAAGCACCCGTCCCGACACCGCACCGTTCCTGCGCCAACCTCGTTCTCGCGAACAACGCGCAGCAACATGAAAGATGACTTTTTATCGCGTGATTGCGAGTCATTCTTTTGTAGGAAACACCCTAGCAGCCCGTTCCGCCACGCCTCATCCCGCCGGACGTTGCGAAACGCGGCGTGACAATTGGACCGAGTCTTGGCATCCGGAGCTGAATGGCGCTGAAGGAGTTGTTTAGGTATGGCCCCGTGCCCCGTGTAGATGGGAGCGATCTTCCGGTTTCGAAAGGAAGCGATGACAATTGAGCCAAGCACATAACACTCAGAATGAATGAATTCAATAGAATAATCGGATCGTGAAGTTTTCGTCGCGACGTCGCGATGGTGTGACCCTTTTCGGTTCTTGGCGCTGTGATTAATGTTCTCGCACGCCTGGGCTGGATTAGCGCCCAGGCGGTCGAGGTGAATGGGGGAGCGAGACTAACGACCACTGGCGCTGGGTAGTGAGCTGGATGATATCGTGTTGTAGAATAAATCGGTAGTGCCTGCTTTGTAGAAAGGTAGATCAAATCAACCAATTTGTATGCTTCTGTCCCAGATCCAAGGGTCGCTGAGGGTAGGCTAATACCTTTCGGTACAACAAACCGCTGTACATTACGAGGTTCATTTGATAACAATTTGTAGTGGCGTTGGAAGCGACAAGGAGTGAAGAAATCAGTCAGTCTGTTGGAAACTATTTTCTTCCGCAGTCTTTAGCATCCTGAAGTCGCTCTCAGCTGTGGCGTGTCTTGTGTCAATTCCCGTTCAAACCCCAGCTTGTTATGAATCAGTTTAGCTTCGTAAATTAAAGTCTATTAATCCTTCTCTCTTTCTCTCCATCATTAAAACATCTCTCACTCCCACGGCTGTGACCGCGGACGGATGAACGGCATTAGGTATCGTCTGATTTTCTCCCATCAACAACCGATGCCCTGATTCCGCTCCAGTTGCAGCCAATTATCGGAATGTGTTAATGATACGTGACGGTCACAATAATTACTGGTAATGTTTATCTTCTCGTGGCCCCCCTTTGACCACCGTGAGCTTGCCGGACGACCCAGCACCATCCCATCTGAACGGGATGACGCTAACATCATATTTGCTCAGCTGGCGTATCGTCCGGAGATGTTGTTGTGAATTTGGCAACGTTTGCTCTATGTTATTCCCCATTTCTGCTGAATAGTATGCTTCTCTTCTTTTTTTTGCAGTTCTTATCCGAATAAAAAAATGCTGCCGTAACCTCCTAGATTGCTTTCTGAAGTCGCGCTATCTTCGTTTTGGCGAAATAGAAAAAAGCTCCACGCCAGGTGTGGTATTTCAGATTTGTTGATTGCAATGTTTGGGATAATAGGCTGTGATTACCAAATCAGCGAAATGAATCCCCTGCCAGTGCAGTTGTGTAGTACCGGCGGTGTGGCATACGGTCTTACGCAGTCGCTGAGCTTCTCCCAGCGGGTGCTTATGAAACCGAAACTGGTCGAAAAGTACGAATGGAACCGGTACCGATAGCAGCTTGCAGGCGGAAGAGTTACCTGCCCGGTCGGTATCGAATTCTCATTAGATAGAGATCATTGAAGTGGAGCTTTTTTCGTGTATGATTTTTATTTCTCTCCCACCCCTTCGTGCTGGGGACCCGCATGTTGAGGCGCTGCCAGCATAGGAAAGAGTAAATCATACCTCTAATGGCACGGCAATGCTTATCAGTTCGGTTGCCGACGAGTTTTGCTGTAGCGAACTAGCCACGCGTGGGTTTGTTATGTAAGCTTGCGACGGGGAAGAATTCAACGTTATGAGCAGCCGGCTGGTTGCTGCAATGAAAATGGAAGATGGAATTATGGAAATTGATATGATTTCGATTCTTGGTTACAGCTGATACGGAGCAGATGGAAGTCGTTAATCGTAACAAGCGAAACTGGTTGCTGGAGGATGTGTGATAATTCGCAAAATATAGGATCGATGTTTTTTTGCTTCACTTCGTCTGAGTGTTGTTTTACTAGTTATTAATTAGAATGAAAGAACTTACATAACTCTTTTGTAAAAATAATTGAATGTCAAAAAAAATTATCAACTTTTTCGTTGATGTTTCGTTTATTCATATTTTTCAAAAATGTTTGGTTGAGAGTTAAATTGCGATTTCGATGATTTTCGGAGTCTATTGGGTTCTTGGGTTATAATACAGGGTTCGACATAAAAGGCGGTTAACAAATGTTGTTTCCTTTTTTTGTGACAATCTCGTTGATAAAGTTTTCAAAATATTCAATTTGCAACTTTGATTATACTATAATGGTTTGCGCGTGTTTTTTAAAGTATTTTTTCATTTTTTTTGCCTTGGATTAAAATGAAATTGAAACCAGATTGCTTTTCTTTTTTGTATTATTTTCTGTTTTCTTTGGTTAGATGGAAAAGTACATACATAGCAAAAGACCGTGATTGAAAATTTCTAAGGCCTTTATTCTAGGTCGTGGACCATTATTATCTTTGTTAAAATGGAGGTTTTCTTATTCAAAACTGAATAAGAAATGGAAAGAATTTGTGTAACAGATAGTAACAATAATAAAAAATGCTTTTCAAATGCTTTTCAAATAAATGCTGCTTTTCAATAATAAATGATATTGACCGACATCTCAAACGATCACTAAGAGTATTTAGTTCAGAACTTTGTCCAAACATTAAGTGGTTTGTTGTAAGATTGAAGAAATCCTCAATTAAATTTGATAGTTTAAATTTTCCTCAGAAACCCCGGCAGGTGCCAACTATCCAGCAACGTAGTTTAGCTCATCATTGAAGTGGAGCTTTTTTCGTGTATGATTTTTATTTCTCTCCCACCCCTTCGTGCTGGGGACCCGCATGTTGAGGCGCTGCCAGCATAGGAAAGAGTAAATCATACCTCTAATGGCACGGCAATGCTTATCAGTTCGGTTGCCGACGAGTTTTGCTGTAGCGAACTAGCCACGCGTGGGTTTGTTATGTAAGCTTGCGACGGGGAAGAATTCAACGTTATGAGCAGCCGGCTGGTTGCTGAGAGCGATTGCTGGTCCCATCGGGTGGAAGTATGCCGTGCATAGTGTTTTTTTCTGAACTAGATCATGATGGTGGTGGTGGTGGTAGGATTTGTGGGGTCTCAATTGAAATTGAGAGTTTCCATTGTTTTCATTTCACTCGTGCGGTGGTAATTGTTGAATGAATGCAGGAATGTTGTACTGAATTGTTGAGATATTATTTCCGAACCATATTTGTTGATAATTTTATATTATTTGTGTGGACATCTACGCGTTTTCTCTGACTTTGTACATTCTGATGTTATTGGCAAAAAGAGTTATATAAATATTCAAATTCGTATTTCTTTGCATGACCTTCATCCTTTACTTTTTTTGTTTTGTTGAAATAAATTGAAATAAATATGAAATTAGTTTTTTATGAAGTTTAAATATTCTTTTGAATTCTGAAAAAATACAAATATAGTGAAGCAAAATGCTTAGAAACTAGGGAATGTAACAAATTTGTATCTTTATGATAAGAAAATTAGGTTAACAGAATGAATATAATGAACAATAAATATGGAGAGCTTTCTTCGCTGAAGGCTTTTTTGAGGCGAAATGTAATAAAAAATCACTTAAACCACACCCACAATGACGACTGACGTCTGACTGACGGACTCGAGATGCCTGTTTTTGCATTTATTTTTTACAATAGCAGCTTGAAGCGGTTGCGTTTGTGCTCTGATAAAAAACATGCTCTGTTGATTCGTCTTTGTGTTGTTTACTCATTGAACAAAATGAAATGAGCTAAACAGTAGCATATCCGAAGAAATGAGAAATGAGAGATGGCCAGCTGCAGCGAATGTTCCATTGCATTCTTCAATGGCACCTCCAGCTGTTCTAATTTTGTTTTCAGCTCTTCCCTCTAGTCTCGTGTCAGGTGTGTGTGTGTGTGTGAGTGCCCTCTGTACCCGTGCTCTAGTAACCCATTTTAGTCGAAACTCCACGTTCCCTTTGCGGGCAGGGAAAGCGTGCGTCGGGAAGCAGCCGATTGGATTCAGTCTTTTTTTGCCATTCTGTACCGTCCCGCATAATTGTAGAGTGAGCTGAAAACATTCCACATCCACATGCCGGTTTGAATGCAAAAAATGGTTCATGGTGCGTCAAGAGCGTGTAAAGTTAGTAGGCAAACCGATGCCACGCGCAGTCCAGTCAGTGCGTTCCACTGAAGCGAACGGAATTCAAGTGGAACGTTCTACCCCCCGGACAGTGTGTCCCGTGCCCTTGCTGCCCTCGCACCCGCCGGGTGTCGCTTTCGGAAGCAACGTTGGCGAACCGCCGGGTTTCGCTTTCCGTATGGATGGGAAAAGAACGATTAGTTCGTTTTCAGAGCGATTGCTGGTCCCATCGGGTGGAAGTATGCCGTGCATAGTGTTTTTTTCTGAACTAGATCATGATGGTGGTGGTGGTAGGATTTGTGGGGTCTCAATTGAAATTGAGAGTTTCCATTGTTTCCATTTCACTCGTGCGGTGGTAATTGTTGAATGAATGCAGGAATGTTGTACTGAATTGTTGAGATATTATTTCCGAACCATATTTGTTGATAATTTTATATTATTTGTGTGGACATCTACGCGTTTTCTCTGACTTTGTACATTCTGATGTTATTGGCAAAAAGAGTTATATAAATATTCAAATTCGTATTTCTTTGCATGACCTTCATCCTTTACTTTTTTTGTTTTGTTGAAATAAATTGAAATAAATATGAAATTAGTTTTTTATGAAGTTTAAATATTCTTTTGAATTCTGAAAAAATACAAATATAGTGAAGCAAAATGCTTAGAAACTAGGGAATGTAACAAATTTGTATCTTTATGATAAGAAAATTAGGTTAACAGAATGAATATAATGAACATAAATAACATAATGAAGAACGTAGTGTATATATATATATATATATATATATTCATTTAATTGATCTTTATGCAATAATTGTAATTTTTGCTTTTAATTGTATTTTATTAAATGTGTTAAGATATGGAAAAAAAGATTTACAGTTTTTATTTCCATACCAATTTAAGGTTTGTAACATCAAATGTAGTTAAAAATACTAGAACACTTTTTAAGCACTTACTTTATTTATTACTAAATCGAAATGATCGAAACCAAAAAGTTTTGAATCATTTAAAGTTTCAACTTTTCGTCGCGTTTTGCGCATGGGAACCGATTTTTGCAATCTGCATCAAAACTGCTTACGATGTGATTGTTTCTTCTGTCTCCATCCTCCCTATCGCTCTCGTACACTCTTCGCATGTAAGGGCTCTGTGACGCGTCTGTTGCATATTTCGCCACTGCAGTGATACCTATTCACAAAATAAGCTTATTTACCGGCATGAACGTTCCGGTGGGTAAAAGCCGCTCCGCTGTTACAAAGCGTGCTGGACGTGTGAGCGTGAGTGGTGAGAGAAATCATGCCAAATAAATTGTTTCTATTATCTCGTTATGTTAATTTTATGCGCCGTCACTTACGCTACCGTGATGCGTTTGGCGGCTACGTATTGACGCTGGCGTATGTGAACGTTTAGCTTCGGTGCGGGGGGCCGTGTAATGCTGGCCTGATGGAGACCCGTTTTTTAGCCCCCCTCCTCTCCCCACTTCCCACCCACCTCCCGTGTTTTGGATATTATGGATTGATTATGGCATCGTTAAATGTTCCGCATTGGCGCTTGCAGAACGAAGATATTCCACTGATTTTAGCATCCCACATTGTAGATTTTGCCGTAAAACAATTATCACACAATTGGCGCAAAGTGCAACGTTCCATCTGTTGCATAGGATGTTGATCTTAATGTTCAATCAACTTTGTATTCACAAATGTCATTGACTAGCAATGGCAGCAGATGCATTCGCAAAGCGTGTGGGCGCAAACAATGCACAGTATGTTTCATTTTTTATGTAATCAAAGAAATTTCTCGACACGAACCTGCTGATGATACCGGGCACATCTGAGAGGAATTTGTTCCACATCGTGATTCTGTGGTGGGAACATTTTGTTTTTTTTTTGTATTTTGCAATCAAACTAGTAATGGGACCTTGCTCCATAGCTGCCATCAGCTGCCGCTCTTCAAAACAATATAGGCGTGTACAGTACTGTGGTTTGATTTGATCTCGAAGTTATTGTATTGAGCCATTGAGATGGGCAAGTCTAGGCATGTTTTAAACTAGTTGTAATTGCTTGTCTTTTCATAACATTGTGTAATATTATGAGTACAAAAAAATAAATAGTTTGAAAAGTTTGTTCAAATTAGTTTTGAGCTTCGAATCCAAACTAGTTTTCAGCTCGGTGTAGTTTTTTATGTTTACCGGTGATTATCAAATTCCAATACTGATCTAATTCTCTCAGAATTGCTCTAAATTAGCTAAGAAGCGATGTGGATGTGATTTTGAAGCGATTTTTTTTCATTAGTAGTTTCTATTTGACTTTAATGTTCTTCTCTATTGAAATTGTAGTGCTCCAAAACAATTTGTTTGTATTGTGATGTTATGTCACTATTCGCTAAATAATACGACAAAGTAAGCGATATTCAGCGTCCGGGATCCAATATAACCTTTACATAAACTGGAATAACAAGAAAAGATGATTGGACTAGTGCATATTTTGCTGGAAATGAAAACAAACCTCGCCGGCTGGTAGTCGCCACTGAGCTCACCGCCGAATCCACGTGTTATTTAAATTCATGCCCTCTAAACGCCTGCAGTCGGTGTAGCGTGTGGCCTACAAAGGAGGGTTGTCACCCGGAAATGGTGCTCGTAGAATCGTCTGTGTGTGAGTGTTCGTGTGTGTGCTGTGCTTGGGGTAATAAATTTAACGTACTAATTACGACAATGGTGTCGATAGCATCGGTGCTTTGCCATTGCTGATAGGAACGCTCTGGCACGTGCGCGATGCTCACCTGCCTGGATCCGGGTTGGCCAGCGTGGGGCGATGGGCAACTCGGGAAGGTTTGGGGGAAAAGTACATCAAAATTGAATTTCCTCGATTGTGCCGTGCCGTGGATTAGAGGCGGAAATCAATAACGCTAAATATTGGGGTGTCCTCGACGAGATTCTTGCATCTGATAGTACTGTTTTTAATTACCCTGTGCCGGTAATGAGGAGATAGTCGGAAATTTCGTGGTATTGTGTTGATAGAATTAATCGGCCATAACTGTACGGCAAGTGGCGTGTTTTGGATATTATGGATTGATTATGGCATCGTTAAATGTTCCGCATTGGCGCTTGCAGAACGAAGATATTCCACTGATTTTAGCATCCCACATTGTAGATTTTGCCGTAAAACAATTATCACACAATTGGCGCAAAGTGCAACGTTCCATCTGTTGCATAGGATGTTGATCTTAAAATTTTTGATGACAGCTTCAATGGTATTCGGCGGCACTTTTCGTGTACCATTTTGCCACCCATCGTGGGCATTGTGCGCACCGGGCACATCTGAGAGGAATTTGTTCCACATCGTGATTCTGTGGTGGGAACATTTTGTTTTTTTTTTGTATTTTGCAATC
>KZ072305.1:2570-16210 GCA_002091845.1 Anopheles cracens
CGCACCAAGCGCAACCCGCATCCCCGTTTTCGAAGGCGCCATTTCGAAGAGAGTCGCCGCCGTCGCCGCGGTCGCGGATGTATTGACGCATTAAAACAAAACAAAACGGCGCAAAGCAGAAACCAAAAAGAACCACATAGATGAGGAGTAAAAAAGCACTTACATCACATAAAACATATGTCCGACGATCGGGCGAGACGAGCCGAGAACGTAATCGGGCCGTTTGCATCCAACATCCCGCCGCGGTACGGGCGGAACACGCGAAAACAGGAACCGAGCCGCGCTTCTTGCACCCGTTGCACCCGTTGCACGCCCCCCTGCCACGGTCTCGTCGCTAGGCAACTATAAACTTTTTTCACCCCACTCAGCGCAACCGTAATCGCAGCCCGTTGAGTTGGAGTTATGCTGCCCCTGTGCGGTTGTGATTATGTTTTATTGTTTTGTCCCTTGTGGAGTCCCTTGTGAAGCACCTTTGGGGGGTGGGGGGCATGGGGCGAAGGTTTGCCTGTCCAATGAACCGCTATGTCGTTGTAAAAAGTCAAACACACCAAAAAGTTCGCTATAAAGGGAATCCGGCTTGGGGCGGGTGGATCACTTGGAATGAATATTTAATTGATTACATCAGTGGCTGGCCTGTAGAACGTTGTTTTGTTTTTGTCCATTGTGTGACAGTACGGCCAAGGGTTGCTTCGATGCGTAACTCTAGCAGCGAAGCTTAAAACACTTGACACGATATTTTGCCGAACCTTCCCTAATGTTTTGTGTTTTTGTGCTTAGCACTTAATTATTTTCATTTTATTGTGATAGCTTTTTAATTAGTTTCACAATTTTGTATTTTATAAAACAGTTTCAAAATTCTCTCAAAATTAACTCCTTTCCTAACTTTGTCGTATTGTTACGTAATATTTAAAAAACCTCTTGTTCTCTTGATCTCTCGATCTCTTGAATTTTATGTGTGCATTTCGAACCGATTCGAGCCAATGCAAACCAATGTTACAACTAAGAGGCTTAAGAAGATTTGTTTTAAATTGCAAAATGTGGATAGTAGAATGTAAATGCTCCATCTCTCATGGATCAATAGTGAAATAACCGGGACACTTATCATATTTTTGATTTTTGAATCATTATTTGACTCCTTTTATTGAAATCGTAATAAGTCCATCATACAGCTCTGACTAGCTAACCATTACGTGCTTCATCGGAGCTCCGATCGAGGTCCGATCCCATTGAAATAAAGCCTCATGTGATTAAAACGAGCACAAACAAAAAAAAACGAGCGAAGAGAAAAACAATCGGAAGATACAACACCACTGATGCACTTGTTGCAGTTGCAGCAACCGCTCCACATGTGTCTGTGCGAAAAGCGACATCGTCAGCCTCGTTTTTCCGCGACCGTGAATCTCTCATTTCCCTCGACAAACCTGCCGGGGGGGGGCTGCTCGCGTGACCGATTTGGGCTTATTTTTGCTCGCCCTGCCCTGCGTCTATCGAGCGCCTCAGTTTTTCCACTCGATCGCAGCTCGTTTCTCGCTGTTGCCTTACGCGGCGCACTCTCGAGAGTTTTCCCGTTGTCGCAGCTGGTTCGGGGATCGGTCGCCGGTTTCCTTCGCAACGTAACGCGAGCAGGTGGCTCAGGTCATAAGCACCCTCACCTAGATCGCAACAGATTAGCTTCCGCCGCTTCGACAAGTCATCGTTCGATCGGTTCGGTACGCATGCGGGCGTGCATAAATAATTAGCAACACGCTCTCTTTCTCGCTCTCACACACACACGCCGTCTGCAACCATCCGGAAAATGGAAGAATATTTCGCTCACAGAGCGTAAGCAACCCCCCCAGTAGAAAGACAAAACTCGTTCTTGTCTCCGACTCGAGCGGTCTAGGTATGGGAAAAGCAGCCCCATTACCACCCCCACCCCCACCACCCACCGAGAGAAAGGAAGGAAAAGCGCAGGGAAACGGTCCATTAATCATGTGTAAGTGTTGAAAATTGATGAACCGCTACGGTGAGCGGATTTGGATGAACCAAATGGGGGGGTGGCGAGTGGGTGGTTGGTGGGGTGGTTGGTGGGGTACCATAACATTCGAGAACAAAACTATCAATAGCACCAACCACTAACAACACATTAACACGCCACCCGAACGAGCACGAAAAGAATGCGGAATTGTGCTGTACACACAGACACACACACCCTCGCCGAGCACGCGAAAGAAGATCGCGAGCCGATCGCGGGCCCCACCGACCGAGTCAATTGTTGTGCCCGAATAGGCGTTGCTAAAATCCATTCAAATGCGGAAAAGAATGGGACACGAGGAACCCTGTTTTGTTTCTTTTTTTTCTCTCTCTCCTGTGTGTGAGTGTGTGAGAGTGAGGTTCATTGACAAGCATCGTTTGATAAGTTTTGCTTGATCGGTTAATTTTCTTTTCCTGCTCCCAGCCCGGGCTTCGCTCGCCTGTCGCTCGTCGTTTGTTATGATCGATCGATGTAAATGGCTCGGGAGCAGGAGGCTGAACGATTTTTCCTCGGATAAACCCACGAGAGTACACGCTTTCGGTTCATTCATTTTTCATCCACCCGCTTCAGTTTTCGAGCGTTACATTATCATCTGCCCGGTGGGCGCGTTGTTCGATTAAAACGTTCGGTTTTTCATTTTTCATCCGATCCGCTTCCGATTGTGGTGTAGCGGTCGGGTGCAGAGAATGTTCGAATCCGTTACCGTTCTTTCCTGCCCCGGTGCCTTTTGGGCAGTTTGAGCGCGTTGTAGCGTTTTCTCCATCCTGGCCAGAACGTGAGGAAGCCACCTCCAGCGCTGCTTCAGCAGGTGGTGGATTTCGTGAAGGCATGCGCACAATCCCCTTATCCGCGGGCGTGCCGCAATTTCTCTCTCTCTCCATTTCGCCTAATCAACCGCACACGAACACGAATCAAGGGGGCGCACACGGGCCGTCAGCCCAAAGGGTAAAAGTAAGTCAATCTGACATGACACTCCAACCCGTGCCCGTCGCTGGCTGGCATCGCTGGGAATGGGAAATGCTAATCAAAATCTCACACCTCGCCCGAGCCGCAGCGCAACGATCTCCCTCGTGACCTAGAAAGACTTGAATGCGCCGCAGAGCGACAGGGCGAGAGCGAGGAACACCTGTCCCAGCTTCCGACACCTCCGACACACAAGGAAGTGTCACTTTGAAGGCTTTCGGAAATGGCGGGCCATGCTATTTGGGACGCAAGAATCGCGCCGGTTTCCGTTAGGGTTGGGCCGGGTGTTTTTGTTATGAATTTTTTCCGTCCCGAGACGCACGAAGCGCACCGAATTTGTAATGATAATGCGTCGGGGAATGGTTTCCCCCGATTGCCCGAATCAACATTAGCTTCCTTCCCGGGGTGGGGACCATTTGTTACCTTTTCTAAACACTTTTACGCTCTCGCACACTCGCCCCAGCGTTGATGGAGTCGTTCAGCAGTTGTGTAATGCCATTTCGAAAGACATGTCGTTCTGAGCGTTTCTCAAACATAAAACAGCAGAACACTTTATTACGCTGGGGCGTTATTACGCTGTAACTTGATGCGCCTTGTAATGGATATTCATCACTTTCGCAGGGAGATATCAGCGAATAATTGCAATCAATTTTCGGCCACCCCCTTAACACGCCAACGATGAATAATTACGACCGACCGAAGTGAAGAAAAATGATGAGCAAAGCATCATAAAATACAAAAAAATACGAAGCAAGCTCGCATCATAATGATGTGAAAAGGGGAAAAAACAACGCCCAAAAGAAAAGGTAAACACACTTAAAAAAGGGATAAGTTCCCAAAAAAACCCCTTCAAAAAGCCTTTTTGAAGACGCGCGGCCTCGCGCGTGCATGAAACGGAAACATGATAAATTTCGGAAACGCACGCACACACACACACACACACAGAAAAGAAACAAAAGAGACTCCCCCATCCGCCAGTGTTATGCTAGCCCCGGTTGCGCAATGGCGCATTTTTCGGCAGTATCATCTGCCTCGACGGAGTCACGCGCGGGCAACAGATCGATAAATTGCTCACGATCGATTGGCGCTGCGATCCGTGTGTGCGCGTGTATGCGATCTGTCTTGTTTGCGGAGCGTGCGGGCTGATGAAAACACACGTCTCGCCACCCACACCCGCCCGGGACACGTGTGGTCGAACGGTTCATTTGCTTATCGGGCGAGCGCTATCGTGTCTTCCCTTCATTAATGGATGTTGCTTTGTTTTTTGGTTTTCTGGTGGCTCTCAATTTCCTCCGTGGGATGATGGTACCCGTGCTCGTGTGTGTGTGTTGGTCGCCGGTAACGAAAATTTATGATACGGGCCGCTTTCGTTACGAAATCGCGTATCGATTCTCGGCGTTCGCTTTTTTTGGGGAGGGCTTGATTGATGGATGGTTCGCTCGCGGAAAGCGCCTTTCGTTACGGCACCCGTATCGTATTTTACATTTTATTTTCATCGTTTAAAATAATGCCCTTGGAAGTTGTAATAAACACGTAGTTAATTGAAATACAATATTTAATTGCACACACTGTTTATAAATGAAAATAATATTCCTCTTTCAGCTACAGTCCCCGACCACAAACTAGAATCGATACAGTACGTGAGAACAGTGCCAGACAATCATTACAATATTGATCCACCCATCGCTGATCCGTTGACTCAACTGTGGTGAAGCAATCGAACGTGTGCGCCGCTTCCCCTCGAGGGAGAAAACGTTTCCAGCATCTCATTTAGCACTAGAAATCCATTTTCCCCTTTTTCTCCTGGTGTTGTCCTGGTAACCATTGCCCGATCCAGTTCGCGCGCGTGTGTTGCAGTGTTGCGAGTGTGTCTGTGTGTGTGTGAAAAAACAAATCCGTACCTAACATGGCGTTCCGGATGTTCCGGATCCGGCTGGCGGCACGGGGGCCCTCCTAGACGGGCTGGCCGCATCTAGAAGTGGAGCGCAAAGTGTACTGATGTGCAACTGAGGCGCTCGGGCGCTCGCGTATCTGTGTTGGTGTTGTACGGCGCGGTGTACATAGCACGCTTACAGCCGACGCTTCGATTGTTGCGCGCGTGCGGAAAAATAACGCAAAAATATAATCACAACGTACACAGCACGGGAGTGAAGGTGATTTTGCGGATTTGGTTTCGTCTAATCGAGGCTGGGCTGAACTCGTTCAAGATGCCTGCCGGTTACAGAGCGAATGGACATATACCACACCCTGGGAACGGTCACATCAGTAAGTAGAAAAGCATAATGTCTTCTAATTGTATCCATGAACGTCTTTAAAATGTGTTTCCGTATATGCATTATTATAAAAACCATTTAGACCGATTTTGCCTTAAAACTAAACGTAGGGAAGCTCAAAAATCGTGTTGGTTATGTCACCCATCAATAGAGGGCGCCACATTTGCCTATTGTGCTTACAAAACTGTTGAATTTATTTAGAATACCTGCTGAAAAAAGTGAAAACGTCTCTGTGAGGTCTTAGCTTTGGAGATTGACATAGACAACCGCCATTTCGCCTTAGAACAGATTTGCTGAATCGTTTTAAATAAATAAAATATGCTAAGTATTATGGCCGATTTTGTTTACAAACTTTTCGCCCAAATTCGAGATAATTTTTAAACCAATTTTTCAAGCCACAAAAAAACGATCCGTTTAAGGCTAGCGTAAAACGAAGCCACTGCCGTTTCCCTGCTACACTGCCCCCTGTTCCACCGGCCAAAACGATGGTTTTACAAATGAGGATCATTTAAATATTTTATAAGCACGCGAAAATAGCGCAGCGCGCGAGAAGGGCATACCAAAAAAAAAAAACACTCGCTCCACTCTTCGCTCGCTCGTTTGTCCGTCGGATTGTTGTCGCTCTTTTTTTATATGTTTATGTTTCGGATTTGCTTCCTTCGCTTCCGTCACGATGGCGGTGATTGAGGTGATGATTCGGTTGTGATAATTTTGTCCCCGTACGCTAAGCCTGTGCGAGTCGTTTTTTTTTGTCTCCTTTATGCTTTATCGCGATAAACGATTCCCTCTGCTGGGTGTGTATGTGTGTCTCTCTGCTCGAGCTGCCGGTGGAACGCACGTGTGAAGAAATAAAATTAAGATTTTTACGACGGGGTCCTCTCAGCGGCGGGTCGTCGTCTCGTGTCTTCACGGTTCGTCGCTTGGTCAAAATATGATGTGGAATATGTTAACCTACGGAGTAACCTTGGGTTACTGAAATTCCAGAGCCGAATTCACTCGCCCCGTCCCAGCCCAACCCAGTCGTGATGACTCAGTTTTTTTTTTCTCTGTTCGGTTGTTGTCGTCCAAGCCCGAGCAAAAGAGACGTTTCGTCGTACGGATCGTGATCAGCTGGTCATCCCACACGAGATCCATTTCATACCCATCCATCATTCGATGGATTCGCCCTCCCCGAGCCGGGCATTAATTGAGCCACGGCCGGCGGTCGTAGATTTTTGTGATTAAACAGCAAACTACAGCCCCATCCAGCGGGAAGTGTCGTTCGGGTGCTTTCGGCTGGCAGCAGCGGAGAGGAGAGAAAAAAGAACACAAGAAACACGATTAGCGATCTGAGAGGGAAAAGCGATCTGACGCGGCGACGGCGTTCTGTGTCCACGCGCGAGTCTTTTGCCATAGGGCGGAGATAATTTCTGTAATTATTCGTTCTCTCTCCCGCCGCGGGGCCCGCGCGAGCCTAATGTAGCAGCTGATCGATCTCCATCTACGCTCGATTAGTCCCTTCGGTAGGTTGGGGTAAAACAGGGAGGGCGAAATCGATCAATATTACAAGCCTCGTTCGCCGATTTCTTCCCCATCGGGGCGCAGGTTCGAGAGAGATACGGCCGGCACGCTTTCTTTGCAGCTGATTCCTGGTCGGGGAGTTTCCAGAGCATGCGATAAATGGCTTCATTTCTCCACCTCACAACTCGAGTTGGGAAGTGTTCTAATTTTAGCGTTTATATTGTAGCTCGCGATAAATCACACCGAATCGGTCCCACCGCAGTTATTCGTCTTAATTATAATTCTCCGAAATAAAAAAAATATTTCCCCTTGCACTCACCTTCAAGCAAACGAGCGACCGTGAGTCGGGCAATCAATTAATCAAACGTAATTCAATGGGACGCATGACAAGCCGCATCATTTGGCCCGGCCCGGTTGGATTTCGCCGTCGCGCAAAACGCTTAATTCTTCCGCGAATATGCTCCGCGCGGTAAGCGATATTAATAATTCAACCGACGTTTCCTCGTGCCCGCCAGCACGGATGCATCCGCACCGGTGAACAATGCGATTCAACGGACAGACGAAAAAAAAACTAAACTAAAACAAACACACGGAGGCGAAACTCGTCCCGTCGCCAGCTGTCCGTCGACGAATGGAGCGTTTGGGTGCTTGGGGTTGAGATCGCCCATGAAATGCAAAACAAATTGTCACTTGAGTCGTTTGATTCTGAAGTAAACTTACGATACACTTCCGACCGTTCGATTATGTTGCGTTGGAGCCTGTTTCGGATTGAAACGAACCGCCTTCGAAACGGACCGGTGAGGGTGGAGCGATTCCAAAAGCAACACCGAAGGGGTTGCTCCAAAAAACGCGAACGACCAAAATCGAAGGTCATTGCCGTGTGCGCACACGCGCCGCGTGTGACCGCGGCCGCATAGACCGCCCGAGGCGTCCGGGAAATTAGTGTGCCGCAACCACACGCGACAGTGCTACAGCTTCGCCGGGGAACCTCAAAAGCCGCCTCATAATTACACGCAAATTTGTCATATTTCTCGTAAGCATTGTGCTGGGCTCCGGATGGTTCCGGGTACGGGGCCGATCTCGATCGTCCGTCCAGCCCAAAAATGGAGCGCAAAAATGAGGGAACGTTAGGGAACGATTGCGCGGACCCGGAATTGTGCGATTGATTTGTTTTATTTATTACCGTGGATATTTATCTTCATCTAACGGATTGAGTGCCATTCCGCGTGTGTTTTACCTAAGATAATCATAAATTATGTTCGTTTCTTGGAGGAATAACTTACATTACTTTATTACGCCGAACGAAAGATGAATAATACCACCATCTTTTTTGTTGAAGAACTGATATCTGAATACATCCATTTCAACGTAAGTGTTTTATGGAGATTATGCGTCTAAGCCTGCTAGGGTTTTTAAACCAAGTTCACTATAATCGATAAAAAATGTAAGAAAAATATCACTAAAAACGTACTAAAACATGATTTTTCATTCATTCTTGAACAGTTCCCACAGTTAGATAAAATCGTCCCACTCAATGTTGAAATCCTTCCACCCATTCTTGAAATGGCATTTCCCTCACAGGGCTTCCCCACTGTGTTTAACATGTCAGGTTGAAAACTTCCAATGACGCAATTGCATCGATTTGTTCGAAGCCAATCTTTGAACTACGCACCACTTCAAGAAGGGTTGGAAGAATTTCAACATTGCGCTCATGTAATTGTTGGAAATGCTGAAGAATGGATGAAAAATGCTGTAATATTGAAACTTCGAAAGACGTAATCTTTTTTTTTCTAATACTTTCATATTTTCTTATTAATTGCTGTTTTGAGTGTTGCCTTCTGAATGTCTGATTGCACTGAAAGAGGTCTGTCTTTATGTGACCCATCCTGGGGATTAGAAGTATATTATATAGTCAATCAAGTTTCTCCTATCAGCCTCCTAGCTCCAAACAAACATAAACAGGAAGCCTTGATTGCAAAACTCCATCCATGTCGCCTTTATTGTCGCCCATAAAGTCTCCTCTTCATGGTTTGGAAAGTATATTAATATTTTAATGCGATTATCTCACGACAGATCGCATACGCGGCGATTTCAATAAAAACGACCACTTCCTATCGCAACATTAAACCTTCCCATCGTCACCTGCTCGAGGCCGGTGTTTCTCACACAAACACACACACACCCGGACGGTCCCACGATGCACCTTGCACCCGGCTGCAGCGATTTCGCGGAATGTCTCTCCCCGCTAGAAACAATCAGCACCGGCATGCGAATGGCGCATCCTCATAAAGCGAAGGGTTTTCGGATTTTACGATCGCGGAAAGGTATAAAGCAGCGCCGCCGCCGCCGCCGCCGCGTGTAATGATGCACCCGATAGCTTCGGGCGCCCGATTTGATTGAATCCCGATGACGTGACGCGATGGGACCACTCCGCGCCTGGAGCGCGAGAAGGTAATTATCACGTTTCACATTCTCCCGCGTTCGAATCTCGCTGGCGCGCGCGCGCCCGCTTGCGCCCTGGGTGGGCAGGAAAAGGATGGACCCTGGGACACTTTCTTTCTTCCACGCCCGAAGTGATGAAGCGCATTGGGACATCTTAATTGTCGCGTAAAGCAACCCGGCACGCACCAGGCCAACAGGACGTCGCCATTTTGCCATCATGATCGCCTGAGATTTCTACCGGAATTGAGAGCGTGTGCGTGTGTCGTCGCCGGTCAATTTCGTGATCAATTCCGGTTGCATGTTTGTCGCTCGGAAAGGAAGTTTGGTGTGTCTGTGTGTTTCGCCGGCGCAATTTTCCACCAGCGACAACCACGACAGCCACGACCGATCGTGCGCCGCGTGCGCATCCTCCAGGGCAGGAAGGAGGAAGTCAGCGAGGAAGAAGGCGCTGCCACCGCCGGCCGTTCCCTCCGAACGCAGATCAATGTCTCTTGTCGATCGTTTTCTATTTCTAAACCACCGCTAAAAGCCATGATCGACTCGCTGATGAGGAGAAAATATGCTAATTATGCTGCCATGCGCGCAACACAGCGATACGTCTAATGTATGCAAATTACCATGTGATGGGAGCGAAAAGAAATGTAACACCGGCTCAAACATGGATGTTTTGTTTGTAAATAGACCGGGCCGGGGTGGGTACAAACGTTTCCTCCTTTGACCTCGCTGCGGCGTGAAATATGTACAACGTTCTCGTTCCGCTGGCTTTAAGAGGATCTTGAGGGAGATTTCTAATACGCAAAGTTATGTTGGGGGCCATAAACATTCAAAAACCGAACCCCGTTTCACCGAGGGTCGTGGTGGGAACTTTTCGTCCTACCCGCGTTATCAGGGCGAGCGATTTACATGATGGGGATGAGTGTATACATTTTCTCCGCCACGCCACGCCACGCCACAGTCATGAATGTCCGGATGTCGTCCGGTTATCATCCCGTAAATCGCGTGATCACTCTTTCTTTCGTCGTCGTCGTCGTCGTCGTCGCCGCTGCCGCTGCATCTTAATCGCAGTGAAAACCCGACCCTCGCCCAGACCTGATCGACGGTTCGGTTCGTGCGGGCCTGGAAACGAAAGTGGAAAGTTATGACCTCCCTGGGGCGGCCCCAGGGCCGATCGCCGATGTGACGAGTTCGGAGGGGCGTTTTTTTGATCCAGTTCGCTCGTCCGACCCGTCCCTGCGGTATCTAATCGTCCACCGCTGGGGGGACAATTCGGAGAGGGCCCGAAAAATGAACCCGCAGCGGTGACCTTTTTCACGCCCGGCGCAGGGGTCGATCGGTGACGTTCGATGAGCGGGGCCGCCTAACTAGCGCGAGGGTGCCGTGGCCGCCGAACCATCATCTGGGCCTAAGCGTGTGAACATTTCGAAGTCTGGCCCTAAATGGGCAAATAGCTCCGGGCCGAGCGCGCCGAGCTAATGGTGGTGGTGGTTCGATGCGCATTTTCCGGTCATTTCGGTCGGGTCGCGAGGGCCATCAGCGTCAGTTTGAGGTAGATGACATGGCTTTTTGGTGTTAAAGAAAGTGGCTAGCTTTTTGCTTTGCTTAGGTCTGAAAAGAAGCTGGGAATTTCTTATCTTATTTCTTGGGCATGGAACACACATTTCAATGATAGAAGGCTTCATTTGATTTGAACTCTTATGGATCTACATAATAGTAAGACGCTCATCAGATCACTTCCTTTTTCACTTCTACATGTAAGGTAAGAATATAAGTATAATAGGTAGGTTCACGCGAGTCGAACTTTTGATGACGAACCTCACGCACACTATTACAAAAAACTTGCAAAAAAAAGTTCGCGAAGCTTTGCTGCGTTCAAACGATACGAACTTTTGATGTGTTTGAATAACAAACAAAAACAGCTCAGCAAAGAAGAGAAAGAAGTAGCTCAGAGAACGATTGATTTCACTTGTTGCAGCAGCATTTGAAATCATACTTACATTTCTCTTAAAAGTTGTGTTCTCCATTGTGGCTTTATGATATTTTTTCGAATTTGTGCATGACTACAACAACACAACACACGCAACACATGTATGATGCAATAAACCTAGGTGCTTAGCTGAGGCATTCGTCCCCATCATCTAAGCAAAAGTTTTAAAAAAGACAGCCCGATGGAAAGAATGAAGATGTGAACCTCAAAGTGTAAACAACATTCACGGCACTTGTCAAAAAGTTCGCAGCAAAAGTTCGTGCTATCCACCAAAACTGGATAACCTTCTCTGTTCGAAACAGACTCGGCGAACTTTGCTCGACTCACTAATACATTGACAAAACGGTTCGCAGATCGTACAAATTCGAGCAGAGTTCGACTCGTGTGAACCCACCTAATCAAATGTATACACTGAATTTGAAAATATATATTCACTGCAACATATTAGGTTTAAATCGTTTATTAGATGAATATTCTACAAAAACATGAAGCAATCAAGGAGTAAGAGAAGTGAGCGAAAAACTTAGCAAATAAAGCATGATCATTTAAAACGATAATCATCCTCTTGCGAAACGCTCTCTTTATTTAGTAGTTAATCTTCATTTACTTTTTCAACTGTTTCCAAAGCTTTATCTATTCCTCTCTCTCTCACACCAATTCCTCTTACAAAAGCGCCCAAAAACAAACTCTAACCATCGACAAAAGCTGACGACATAATAGAACATTAAAAACTATTACCTAACACGCCACCCGGTGCGGTGAAGATAACGAGCCGAAACCGCTTTGAATAATGCTTATTTAAACACACTATTCAAAAACGAGCACTGGAAAGGTGCGGATCAGCTGCAACTAATTTGTGGCTCCGTGTGGCAACCGCCGCCGAGCAAACACTCCAGTGACAGGTTGCCCCATTCTCCCGGTGGTCCCAAACGCCCAAGCCTCCCCCCATGGGAGATTATTCTGGCTAATGATTCTAACTACGCCGCCTTCTGCGCGACGCTGCCGCCGTCGAAAGTGGGTCATACTTTCGAGGCCAATTTTCCGTTCACAAGATGAGTCTCGGCGCGCGGGTTTTGCATCTTGCCAGCGCGCTTCATTTGGCCCACTTGGAGGACGGCGGCGACGTTGTGTAACTCATAAATAATTCCCTTCACCTCGCGCGCGCGCGCGCACAGCCACTAAATTGGGAGAAAATTCGTCCGCAGACGGAGCGGCCCTTTCCGAGAAAAGTCCCACACTCATGGCGTTCTGGAATCGTCATGCGCTCCTGCAGAGCTACGGCGACCAGCTTAACGCCCTGGCCCAGACAGCTGCGCTGGAGATGAAGAAAATCCGATAATTAATAGATTTTAGTACATCGCCCGGCGTCTGGGTCGTGCCTTTCGCCGGCCGTCCTTTATACACGCCGGAAATCGGGTGACGCACACGTCTTTACCTTTAACGGCTCATTTAAGCCTGCCGTTTGCATCGGACTCGGCCGAGGTCAGGCCCAGCTGCCAGCTCGTTGCACGAAGCTAATTGATAAATAATAATCCACCTGCAGAGCCGGAGCCAAAATTCGAACGGCGACATCAATTTGTCACGCGCGAATCGATGCGAATCGCCTATTTGCACCACTTCCGCTCGATTGGTGAGGCGATAATGAACGACCCGAGTTTGATAGAAATCTGAAACGAAACGACTTAACGATTTGGCAAATAAAGGGGGGAGGGGGAGGGTCGGCCACCCGGAAATCGGCAATATGCGACGCCAAAGTTTGATTTCGATCAAGTTTCTGTTTACCTATCGCCGTTCCGTCGCTAATTTGATCAAATAAAACAAACGACTTCAACTCGCGCCACAAGCGACGAACCCTTTTCGTTTCCGCGACGACGTGATAAAGTAAAAGTGGTCGATCTGTGCCATCTGCAGTGGATCGGTGACGCGATTGTCAATCAACAGCAAACCACTTGCAAACAGCCGCTGAAACCATCCCGCTACCTTCAGACACGGGATTGCGGGTCAGCTTTCTTCTCCGCCAGCCCGCAAACGCGGCACGTGTGGAAAGCGCTTGGGCGGAAACGACTGCGGCCCGGCCGGGAAACTCAATGAAGAGTGAAAATGGCACAACGAACGCGGCGGGAGCGAGTGTGCAGCTAGAACAATGCGCTTTTGTGCTCGATTCCCGGCGTCCGCCGCCCGCTGTGCCGCCCGGCTGCCCCGCGGTATGTAGTGCAAGTGCACACTGCAACATACACTCCGCTGCACATAGCATGCAGCGAAAAAGGGGAAGCGCACCACCACCGACACGCCGCGGGTTTGTTGGCCCATTTTCTTGCCTTCCGCTTTGCGCTCCTTTCTCTCTGGCTCTTCCTCTCTCGTTGTCACAGACAACGGGGGGGGGGGGGGGGGGGGAATAAACGGACGACGCTGGCTTACTTCGATGCACAATTTGCAAGGGCGCCCAGAAAAGGGCAGCAAAATT
>KZ072305.1:16220-49214 GCA_002091845.1 Anopheles cracens
ACTACAAGAACAACAGTTATTTATCGCCCGCTGAATATTCATGCCACAATCAGGGCCATCAGGGCTCCTCGGTTTGACGCGATAAGAGCGGTCGGAAGCTTTTCCCTGTTGCTTTTATCGCTCCCTCTTGCACGACGCGGGAGAGATTTAATTTTCCTTTCTTCGCAAAACGCATCAGGGGTGGCTGTGGCAATATTTTTCTCCCCGCTTATCGGCGGTGCGATATCTCGTATCTCACCGGGCCATCGTTTCATCGTGCGAGATGCACCGCGCACATGCAATCCAGGCGGTTGGGGGAGAGAAAGCATCGATGGGGAAATTCTTTTACGTCCCCATTATTCCCGCACCGGGTTGGAATGTTCTTTAAACTTTTCCTTTAGGCGCGATGCAGGGCTCGCACTATAAAGCTTCTTGCACACTCAGTCTGCCCTAATGATGATGAGTATGATGAGAAAGTGTAAATGATTCTTGATTTTGCTACGCGCAGCAGCATTCGAGCAGATGGTTCATGTTCACGCATTGCGTTGCGTTTAAGAACTGTTCCTTTCAAGATTATTCAAATTTTAATCACCACGAAGAACACGGAAAGCACACGTCGCCATTAGTTGGTGTAAAGTTGTACACACATTCAAATTTATGAGGTGTAACTACGAGCCCAGGTGTGGTAATTTACGATTGTCATTAATCGTGCAATGTATAAGGAACTCATTTGGCTGATGCATAAGCTGAATGCAATGAATCTTGCAGAATTTACATTTTTTGCGAGCAGTACGTAAGGCACTTTTATAATGGAGGACAATACTCATGGTCTTACTGCCTACAACATTGAGAAATGAGAGACGATAAATTGAAAAAAGCCACTCGCTTCCATGAGATTGGATCATTTTAGTTGATGAAGGTTTTTTTTTCTTGTATGATAAATTAAATGTCAGCTAAACGAACGACCGAAACCATACGATCCAATCGAACGCGGCGATCTTCGCTTCAGAGTTGATTTTAAATTGCTAAATTATTTCGCAATCAAATAGACGAATCCGGCTCGCTTTTCCAAACTCGACCGCCGAGCCGTCACCATTTGAATACTCATTTCGACACAGTTATTATAAGGAAGGGAATAAGAAAAGGAAGGGATAGAAGCCTGCTTAAATTTGTTGATGCAGATCACAGTGAATTTGGATCGAAATAAAAACACTAGCTGATCCCTCAAGTCTTCATCATAACTTTGACATATTAACATTGCACAATGGTTTAAGCCAAAGGTCATGGAAGGCATAATTCAATAATTCAATTATTATAATTACAATCAATTATTCAAATTCAATTATTCTTCTTGATTAATTGAGGTACAATGTCTAAAGGAATACACGACAATTGAGGAAAACACTCCTCTATTGTATTGTTATATTGCATACTACTGGGTAGAATTCGAAATTCGAATTTGAATGCTCTATTGAACGTATACGTAAAACCTTTGAGTTGAGGATTAAAGTTGTTTTGCTGTTTTAGTGTGAAATTTCAAAAGCCTCTTCGTTTTTACGTAAAGAAACGATATTCGCTTTAAGTACATGCCGGCAGTTCCATATTGATACTAAAATAAGTGAAAGGATCTCGTAAACTTAACAACCAAAACCTTTCAACTAAAGTAAGTGTAATTTCCGGACTCTCCAGCCTATTGAAGCCCATCACTACACCTACCTCACCAAGGCAGATAAATAAAATTCCAATTTATTAGCAAACCCATTATCGAGCGCCTCAGCGCAAGCTCATCACACACCCGTGACCAGCTGTGACATTTGTTCCTGCGCGCACATAACAAAAACACCGGGCGGAAAACACCATAATAACACATTTCTTCATTTCCGCCATTCAATCTATTAACGTTATGGTGACAAATAAACCCCCTTTTCACCCACAGCAACGGCCGCCGCCACCGCACGGAAACGTTCGAACAACTTAACACTAGGGAAGCACGAGCGAGTAGGTGTAAATGATACATTCGCGAATTTCTAGACTCACCACCACGCGCTCCAGCGCCGGAGACGAGTCGCAACCGTTTGAGGGAGCTGGATGAACAGGTGAGACGAGCGGGAGGGAAGTTAGCGGGTGCCTAGATACTCAGACAAACGAACTAGCAGCTCCCCATCGCTGATTTATGCACTCGACAGATTACTCGACCTGTGCTCGAGCGAACGTTGTTCGTTTGTTTTTTTTCGCGTGCGTGTGTGTGTGCCACCTCTTTTCTGCTCCCCCATCTAGCCTCTTATCGGCCGGTCGCTTCCTTTCCGAGAGACGTAGCGTTATTTATTTGTGTGTAATTTTGTCTCACCCTCGACGGCGGCGACGATGCCCGTTGCTGGGGAAGAAGTAGAGGAAGAAAGTTCGTCGTCTAATAGGTGGCGGCATCATCAAGCGGCTGGGCTTGAGGTTGAACAGCTAGTTTTCTCTTGCCAGGCTGCTCGTGTAACGTCAACGCTTACAGCGCACACGTTGGGAAGAGGCGTTAAGAGGATGTTACCCAGATTTGCCTGTCGTTGATCGTTTGGTGACAGAGAGCGAAAAGAAAATACTCATTTCGACACAGTTATTATAAGGAAGGGAATAAGAAAAGGAAGGGATAGAAGCCTGCTTAAATTTGTTGATGCAGATCACAGTGAATTTGGATCGAAATAAAAACACTAGCTGATCCCTCAAGTCTTCATCATAACTTTGACATACTAGCATTGCACAATGGTTTAAGGCAAAGGTCATGGAAGGCATAATTCAATAATTCAACTATGATAATTACAATCAATTATTCAAATTCAATTATTATTCTTGATTAATTGAGGTACAATGTCTAAAGGAATACACGACAATTAAGGAAAACACTCCTCTATTTTATTGTTATATTGCATACTACTGGGTAGGATTCGAAATTCGAATTTGTATTGCGTTGAGAGACTACTTTTGAATGCTCTATTGAACCTATACGTAAAACCTTTAAGATGAGGATTCAAGTTGCTTTGCAGTTTTAGCGTCAAATTTCAAAAGCCCCTTCGTGTTTACGTATAGAAACGATATTCGCTTCAAGTACATGTCGACACGTCAAAATCGATGCTAAAATAAGTGAAAGGATCTCGTAAACTTAACAACCAAAACCTTTCAACCAAAATAAGCGTAATTTCCGGACTCTCCAGCTCATTGAAACCCATCACTACACCTACCTCTCCATGACAAATAAATAAAATTCCAATTTATTAGCAAACCCATTATCGAGCGCCGCCGCACAGCTCATCACACGCCCGTGACCAGCTGTGACATTTGTTCCTGCGCGCACATAACATAAACACCGGGCGGAAAACACCATAATAACACATTTCTTCATTTCCGCCATCCAAACTATTAACTTTATGGTGACAAATAAACCCCCTTTTCACCCACAGCAACGGCCGCCGCCACCGCACGGAAACGTTCGAACAACTTAACACTTTGTTTACTACTCGCTGATGCTGCAGAAAGGAAGAAAAAAAAAGAACACCGCCTGCTGCCGCGCGGATAAAAGCAAACCTGTGTTTAGCGCGCAATCCCGCGGGTGGTTTGCAATTCGCAGCCGCCCAACTTTATGCCCATGGTTGGTGGGGAGCGGAAAAATATCTCATAATTGACATGACAAAAGTGTGCGCCGACACAATTAGTGTCGATTTTTCATCCCGATGCCCGCTTGCCGTGGGTTGTGCGCAATTGCGCAACCTCCCGCTACACCGCGAGCTGCATCTGCCGGCGCTGCAACTGCAACTGCAAGCATAAACTGCAGCTGTTTATAAGGGGAGGCAAATTGGAAAGGTTCCGTTGGCGGCCTATTGTGTCATTTGCTCGGATCGATTCCGTGTGTGTAGAGGGGGTCGGGACCGAGCTCATTAGGAGCGGCATGTGCGTTGTGGGCGATTCTGGATGCGTGGAGTTGGGCTTTGAACGCAAGCGCTGCGTGCAGATGGGCGCAGGAAATGAAACTTCGCAAGGGTCAAGGTGCAGAAGGTGTGCCATACACTTGTGAAGGTTATTTGCCGTGAAAAGCTGACTAGTTCATCCACTCCAGGTATCGTGTTCGGTGTAATAGATGATTTCATGCCGCTTAACCTAATTATTACCCGAAATGATCCACTGATAATAGCCTACTTTTGGAGACGCACACGAAAGCGGGCACGAAAGCCACGCTTCAGGTTAATTTATCACTCTTGTCAAAATGAAAAGCTCTCCAGCGCTCCACAATCAGATGGGAAGAGTCCTATGATAGCCCTCTCTTTGGGCGGGCGCGATAAAACAATAACTTGGGGGGGTGATCTTCCCGAAAATAATAACCAGCACCAGAAACTCCCACAAGCGCAGCCAGCCAAAAAAAAAATGAACCCAATCTCTCGGTCCCCTCGGTGTGCGAGGAGAAGTTAACAAACGAGATCGACTGCTTCCCGCCCTCCGTCGCGCGAAAGAATGAATTCATAATAATTTTCGGTGGTTCGCACTGTAAATCATCTGCTTGAGAAATGATTGGCTAGAGAAACTGGAGTAGAAATGACCCTCGCTTATATAATCCTCCCTGGCCCTCTGCCCAACAGACACGATCTAACCTGCTGGCTCACCCGAGAGTGAGAGAGAGAGAGAGAGAGAAAAAAAAAAGGCGGAAAACAAAACAACACAAACCCCAATTCGAAACCCACGGGACGGGATTAGTAATCCGCTTTTTAACACGGCTGACCTACTCAACAATTTGAACAACCAATTCCAACCGAAACCCACTGCCCTACACACGCCGAAAGCAAGAAAAAACAACGTCAGCAGCACGCCCCACCAGAATTGGGTCTCCGGTAAAGCTCATTTCGGAGGCACGCGCACGGGGATCTTTCCAAAACCTCCCGGAACTTGTCTCCGCCAGAGAAAAGACACAGCCCGGCACACAATGGGTTTCACACGCCGTTCGTTATCGGTTCGGAAATGTTTTTCCCCGCCTCTCCGACGTTGGGGTCGTAGGGTCTTTGTCACTCCGGCTCCCGTCAATTGGGTCAAGTGTTAATGAAACGCGCAGCCACACGCAGAGGCCCTTGACAGTGGGCCAGGGAGCCGGGGAATGCAATTGTGCCTCCCAACTGCACCGTGCTTCACTGCCAGTGTCACTGTCATTAGCGATTGTTTATTTTGATTCATAGAGGGCACGCACGGAGCGGTGGGGGGGAGGGCCCTTATGGGCAGGGGGCGGGTGGCACTTATCTGCATTATCGCATGAAAACGGTAACAATGGCTCCGGCTGCGTCGTGCGGAATGATAACTTCCTGCGAGCGTGCGTTGATGATGTTTGAGCTGCGATTTGTCGGACGATAACCTGCTGGGAGGCGTAGAGGCCAGTGCGCATGCTGATTGACGGGTTGTTTGCACGTGACCCGTCACGTTCCGTGTTGCCCTGTTTGACGGTGGATGTTGGGCAACAGAAGACACATCATTTCCACCCATTCCAACGATCAAATTTCCCTCGAAACCGTTGAATCTCCAGAGCGGCAGAGGAGGTTCGTCGCTTGCGGCGGCATGCAAATCTTTCGTGTTTTATTTATCAAAAAGCAAAGCTAGCGAAGACGAAATAAAACACACCTCATCACATCTAATGACATGCGTGGGAATTTAGTGCCGGCGCACTACGCGCCCCACGTCCTGGGGGCTGGGGAGCAATATTAATGATTCCTCCGGCGCGCTACGACTCACAACTCAATCACTGCACCACTTATCGCATGGCTGAGATCCATTTCCAGCCGAGTGGCGTGCGCGGGCTCGTGTTTTCGTATTTGCGCACCTTTACTATCATAAATACGTTTTTCGTTTCGCTTTACTTCCCTTCGATCCCGCCGCCCTACTTCACACCTGACCCCATCCACCCGATCGGCGCAAGGAAATTTGCGATGTGCAGCCACTTTTAACACATCGTTGTCTGTTTAAAATACGACCTTTCGAGGCATCGTGTTGAACACGGTCCCGATTCCACACGCGCTTGATCAATGACTTTTGTTTGGGAGTTGCTGCTGCTTTTTTCTCTCTCTCTCTCTCGGTTGCTTCTTATATTACCACCTTTTGGTCGTGCGCCCTTTCAGGTTCTAGGCAGGCGCGCGAAGCGTTCTATGATTCGATGCGCACGCCCCTTCTTAACGCGGCGAATGGGTGGGAAAGTGAAAGGAGACTCTCGCCACTCATACCAACGCGAACCCTCTCTTGCAGCACGAACGAGAAAGAGTAGGAATGTGAGTATCATATGCACTGGGAGGGAAGAAAAACGGGTTTTTCTATTTCACCTTCCTGGCGGGTTGCCTCGTACGTTGTTGCCTCGTTAGCTTTCAATTCGCTGGAGTTCTTTTGGTCGTTCTTGAGCAGCATTAGATAGAGCATTAGCTGTTCTAGCATTCGATGGGCTTTTTCGTGCACTGTGCGTTAATTTTCAATTATATTTAGCGTTTTTTCAGCTGCGGAACGATCGGGCAAGCATTATTAAACGAAATTGAGGTATAAATAAATCAACAATTGCCCGCATGCTCGTGTGCATGATTTGTTTTGATTTATACTTTGTTCACGCCACCTTAAGCCCGCTTTAAAGGCCCAGCTCGGGGTGCAAGAGGAAAAAGAACGCTGCTCGCACTGCCGCGCAAAACCCTGGGCTGGGAGTGTTTTGACGGTTGGCGCACGGTTTCGCAACGATCACCGCCGGGGCATGTAACGAAAGCCGCACCGGGAAGGGGGGTTGTGTTTGTTTTTTCTGTAGAATCCGACACCGGACGGTTCCGCGTCCCACCGTCGGTTGCTTCTCGCGTGCGGGGTTCTGCTTCGGAGAGCGCATGGCAGATCCTATTGCTATCTAATTACGAGACTCCAGCCAAGCCCCGTTACCGAGAGGCGTACCTGTCACATGGGCTGCGAGCGCGCCATGGGCCCTGCCCGATATTGGGACGTGATTTTGAAAGCCGACTCCAACGCTTCGTTCCGATGAGAGACGTGTGCGTGTGTGTGTGTGTGTCGGCGAACCTCAACCTCGGCCCGTTGCGCAAGTTGCCCGTCAATAATGACATTTGCAGCGTGACAAGTTGTCCCGCATGCATTGTTTACCATTTGCGGTGACTCGGCTTTAAACGCTTTAGCCAAATTACCGGCCGCTTGCCGTTTGGGCGGCGCGCGAAAAGGTTCCTGCGGGTGCAACTGCACCACCGCCCCCACCGAACGTAATCCGGAAGCCGCGGTGCCGGGGCGCAAATGGAACAAAAGAATGAACCACGCACGCGGCACGCAATCCTTTTTTTTGCCGAGGCCGCACCCACTGCGGCACTCGAAACGTATGCCTCCCGGAATGGGAATGGAATTTCAAAAGGTTTTGAATCGATCGGAGGAAGATGCTTTAAAAAGCCCTCTCGCCCCGGTGTTCGTTAATAAACTGGTGGGATCTGAAGGGAAGCAATCGCAACCCGCGATCCGAGCACACGCAACATCGGAACAACCCATAACGATTGCGTGTGTGGCAATTCGATGTTTCTACCCATTCGGGTGGGTGGGGGCTAAATGGAACAAATTTAGTGGAGACTTCAACGATACCGCAGGAGCGAGAGCAGGGAACGGTAACAACCCATTCGCATTCCCACCCCTCCCAGGGTGACCTCCAAAGCGTATGGCGTAATTTGTTGCCAGAGAATGGAAGCACAGCTTCCCCTGCCCCGTGGCTTATCAGTGTTTATTTAACCGAGTCGTTCGCGAGCGCTAACCACCAGATAAAGGCAAGAAGGAAGAGGAATTTTTATTATCCACAGAAATTTATGTTTTTATTTCGATCCATAACCCAGCCCAGTTAATGGCGCCTCTCAACATGTCGGCTCACAATTTAAACTATTCGAGTAAACCTAATTGAATCCAATTTAAATATAAATGACCATACGATTCGATCATCAACGCTCGTCGCTTGCCGCCCGCCGGAGTCACCGGACGGGTTGGAACATAAATAATTAAATTACAATCTTCAACGCACGCCGCAGCGGCCGGGCGGTGCTGCTGCGCGTAACTGTAACCCGTAAGCGTCTTTTTATGGACGGAAGCCCGGCGTTTCATATGCCACCAGGTTAATTACGAGAATAAACCGACTTTCCGGACCGGCCGTGCTTTTCGTTTTCTCGCTCGCTAGGGTTTTTTTTAATTAAGAAAGCAAGAAACCCTATCCGTTCTGACGGATCTGCCTGGAAACTGCGTCAGAAGATGGGAAAACGTGGTGAAAATCATTTCATCATTTTTCACTCCTCATCATTTTTCATCATTTTTCACTCCCTTCCACCTTCGGCCACCTCACGCCCCTTCGCTCTTTTCCTTTCGATTTCCGATAGACGGCGTATCGAAATCGGCTTCACAGCGCGAACCAGATGGTAAGGTACGTTCGCGCCGGCCCCACGATGAGCCTAAAACATTGACCATCGCGGGGGCTCTCCCACAGCATAATTACAAGCGTACACACACACACACACCGACACACCTGAAGCACTGTTATTCATCCTCACCTCGTGCGCTGGGGCGATGCTGCAAAAATCCGCACCACGATCGAGGTTAATTCGACTCCGACGGAGCCTCCGGAGATGAACGAAAACGAGCGAAATAACAACAATGTACGGCTGCGGAAAAAACACACCCCAACGCATCGCAAATTGCAACCGGCTACTCCCACCCTCCAGCCGCCAATAAACCCCGATTCCTAAACGATGCGGTTCATTCGCTCCATTTCCACCGCACCACTCGAGTTCAACAGTTCAGCTCAGGGAGGAAAGTGGAAAGTGACCGCCCGCTACCGAAAAACGATCGGCTTCCGTTTTTCGCGATCGGCTCTTCCCCCGGCCGTGGTCAACCGGTTCTTTTTCACTTTTTGATTGCCCCCCCTGGCCCGCCATAAAAGAAAGCTTTTGCTCTGCCTCTGTGGCGGGAAAAGCTCGCTTGCGCAAATCATTTGCACATCGATTACGTCCGTGCAGGTGCAGACGAGAGAGAGCAAAAAAAAAACATCGCATCACATCGAACCAAAATGTTAAAACACTAAATCTATGAATGTTTGTTGGGAAAAAGAGCGAGCAAAAAAAAGAATGCAACACGTTGCCGTTGCAGGCTCGCACAATCCACGGCACCGGCGTCATCGATAATCAGATAATTGGATCTGCTGATCCGGTTCTTTTTCACTTTTTGATTGCCCCCCCTGGCCGGCCATAAAAGAAAGCTTTTGCTTTGCCTCTGTGTCGGGAAAATCTCACTTTCGCAAATCATTTGCACATCGATTACGTCCGTGCAGGTGCAGACGAGAGAGAGCAAAAAAAACATCGCATCACATCGAACCAAAATGTTAAAACACTAAATCTATGAATGTTTGTTGGGAAAAAGAGCGAGCAAAAAAAGAATGCAACACGTTGCCGTTGCAGGCTCGCACAATCCACGGCACCGGCGTCATCGATAATCAGATAATTGGATCTGCTGATTGCTATTATTTTCCACGCGTTGCATCATTCGGCCCCGAAAAACTCAGCGTGTTCCCGCGAAAGAAGTCGTTCGACCTTTTCGATGGATAGTTTTTCTTCTCTCTCACTCCCTCGCTTTGTTTGAGATGGTTAGGTTCAGATTAATTTCTATGTTTGCATAACCGGAGATGAATTTATGTTTTTTTTTTCAATTCCAATTGAAAGAGCATAGGGCAATGAATGGTGTGGAACCATTTCCCAAAACAAAATGGGATCTTCCATTTTCACTAAATTGTGTAATATATTTATCGGAGGAAAAAACAACATGTTACAAAATTGCACCCGATCGAAGCGGGCTGTGGGAATTTTTGCGCGTGTGCAACATTTCCTTTGCAAATAAAAGAGGAGCCTTTTATTCAATTTCGGTTTATTAAAACTAGAATCTCGTCGACGGCACGGCGCGAACGGCAGTGCCCGGACACGGACTGCCTCCGGGAACCCTGCGAGAACAAAGAAACATCCCAATTATGGCAAACCGCAGCAAAGCGGAACATTTATGCATCTAAGCACGCACTCTGCGCTCCATCTCGCTCACGTTCTCTTTCGATCTCGCTCTCTCTCGCGTTCGGCAAAATTTCTGCACAGCGCCAACTACCAGCCAACTTCTAACCGGAATGCCAACCGAATAAGGCAACCAGCGGCCGGGGCAGCCTCGCCGCTCGCTAAAAGATATATTAACCCTTTCCCTCCCGCGAGAGAAGAAAACAAACGCGAAGCAGAAGGGTGGGGCTGCGATGATTAAAGCTCCGCCAGGGTGACTCCGAGTTTTCCCTTTTGCTGCGCTGCGGAATTTTCATTCAGAACTCGTTCGTTCGCTCGTTAATCCGGGCCGTTTCGCCGTGCCCGCGAAACTCCCATAAGGAACGCCAGGCGCGCCCGGGAAGGAGATTCGGTTAAGCGACGAACCCCTGCGCGTTTTTTTTTCTTCTTCGCGGCGGAGATGTAGGACGCCGCGGTGCGATTTACTTGACCATCTTGATCGCGCCGATCGAGGCTGTGGCTCAATTTGTGGCCGCAATGAAGGCGGAAAAACGACCACGGCGGCATCCACGGGAAGCAAATTGGCGATGTTTATCGAGGCCCGCGCGGACGTGTTTTCGTTTTGGTTGCTGCTGCTGCTGCTGCTGTGTGTGGCTTAGTGGACGCGGGACGTGCGATTTGCAAATTAAATCACGGCGAAGAAAGTTTAGTAGCGTGACAGGAAGCGTGATCACGACGCGGACTTAGTTAGGGCAATGGGGGAACGTGAACTCATAAATATGGTTGGGTTGGACGGAAGCCGAAATGAAGACTTCATTCGGGTGAAGAACTCCGTCGAATGAAGTTAGGTTATTTAAACAAAAAAGGTACTTCCAGGAGTATCTAAACATCTTCCGACTGTAAGTATACTGTTGACATTCAACTAAACTCTTGACACGCCACAGTAAGAAACGAACCCGGTACCGGTAAACGTAGATCTAGTTAATAAGGTTGCCCTAACCTCAAAAATCAGTTTCTGACCTCCACAATCGTCAGCGACGACACTCGAGCGCAACCGATGCGATTACGGCAGCGGCCGAGTAATTGATTAAAGCTGGCTAACTCCCAGCCGATCGCTTGCCCGTGCTTGCCCCATAGACGCGCTCCGATTCTAATCGCCACCGTGAAATCTAATCCCAAGCGGACACACCCGAAAAGCGCCGCTCGATGGTGGAAATTAGCATCGGCCCGGACCGGCAACCGGAACAATGGTCGATCAAAACGAAAGCCCGCCATTTGCCGATCGATGGCTGGACGCTGACGGACGCTAATAAAAACAAACGACTTAAACGCTGCCTAATTAAACGTCACCGTCGCAGGCGAGCTGATGCGAGTGTCTTTTTTTGTTGCTGTTGAGAAGGAAGTGCTGATTACGATTCTTTTTTTCCCGACCTGCGGTTTGACCTCACAAGAAGGGACTGGGTAGATAATTGTAATGCTCACCCGTGCCAATCATCAAAACGGAATTTTCGGACATATAATTGGTGTCATGGGAGCACGTTTCGAACCGGAAAAGCGGTTTAGGCGTGTTGCTTTTGTGTTAATGCTCTCTCTCTCTCTTCCTCTCCACCATCACCGGAGGATGTGTGTCACGAAAATCGTTACTATTACCTGCACATATTAAAGCTGTCGTTTGCGGCGTAAGAAAGCTCCCTTTCAAAGGTTGGCACACTGAAAGCTTTTTTCCATACAATTTATTACCTACCGTACCCGGGTGGGTGTAGTGTTCGCAGGGCCGCCGATTACTCTGATTGATGAATGCGAGAAATATCCCCTTTTCAGGTTGCTTCCTGATGCCAGCAAATCATCGGCGCTGCATTATTTATGCACCTGGCTCCGACATGGGCCAAGGAAAATGGACACCGCGGCCCGGGACCTCCCAGGCCGCAACAATGTAGCAGCGAGTGCACCGAGCCACGGCTGTTACGGGGGCCGTGATCGATGGGCCACGGGCGCCCGACGGAAGCCGTATCGGTTGCTGCATCTAGCAGCGCAACCGAGCGCCACCCCGGAGCTCGCTCGAGCTTCCTAGTGGGCTGGGTGAGTCAGCTGTCGTGTTTCGTAACCGCTCCGCCCGTAACAAGGAGGCGAAGGATGCCGAGGGTGTGTTCCTATAATTAGATCGTGGCGGGCCGGGTTCGTCGGGCCAGCAAATCGAAGGCACGGTAGGCACCCGACCCCGCAAGGGACGTCTCTGTTGACAGATAGGTGTCGGATAGGGAGGAGTGTAGATCGGGAGTTCAGTCGAGTTTCAGTACACAAACCAACTCACGGTTGTTCTACCCCATGAGCTGAGAGAAAGCACTGCGCAGGACATTCTTACCGACAAGCTGCACAACTATATCCACCACCCGCGACAGAATCGCTCCAACGGACGTGAACAGGTTTCCATCTGGCCCAACCCATCGAGACGCGCTAACCGTTAGCTGACGACGACGACGACGATGGCGAAGGCTCGCCTTCTTCGACTCCTTCTCTCCGCGGGTTCGAACTGATTTCAATTCCAGAACCGCAGCGCACGTGGTGGAATCCGGCTCCAATTCCGAACTCGTGTTTTAGCGCCACGTTCCCCATGCGCAACCGTGCCCAGGCCCGGCTCCAACCAAAGGTTGAACGCAGACTTTGACCTCTGCTGCCTGCTGATCGATTCTAGGCCCCCCTCGGGGAGATGGGGTGGGGCTGGCGAGGAAGAAGTTATGTAACTCCGTCTCCGCTCGCTATCTGCCCGGACCTATCGACAAGTTCGTTCCCTCCTTCGCCGGTTCCCGTGCCATACGGGCTTATCGGGGCATGTTATCTGCGCGCACTTGTACAAATGACATCGACACTTCGACGTTCATTAAACGGCGCGGAAAGGCAAGCTGAACTGAAAATTGAACCAGAAGATAAATCTAACAGGAGCACCAGGGAGCTCTGGGAGAACGGAGAAACGAAACGGGGAAAAAAGGAGAGAAAAAACGCGCAGGGGTTCGTCGCTTAACCGAATCTCCTTCCCGGGCGCGCCTGGCGTTCCTTATGGGAGTTTCGCGGGCACGGCGAAACGGCCCGGATTAACGAGCGAGCGAACGAGTTCTGAATGAAAATTCCGCAGCGCAGCAAAAGGGAAAACTCGGAGTCACCCTGGCGGAGCTTTAATCATCGCAGCCCCACCCTTCTGCTTCGCGTTTGTTTTCTTCTCTCGCGGGAGGGAAAGGGTTAATATATCTTTTAGCGAGCGGCGAGGCTGCCCCGGCCGCTGGTTGCCTTATTCGGTTGGCATTCCGGTTAGAAGTTGGCTGGTAGTTGGCGCTGTGCAGAAATTTTGCCGAACGCGAGAGAGAGCGAGATCGAAAGAGAACGTGAGCGAGATGGAGCGCAGAGTGCGTGCTTAGATGCATAAATGTTCCGCTTTGCTGCGGTTTGCCATAATTGGGATGTTTCTTTGTTCTCGCAGGGTTCCCGGAGGCAGTCCGTGTCCGGGCACTGCCGTTCGCGCCGTGCCGTCGACGAGATTCTAGTTTTAATAAACCGAAATTGAATAAAAGGCTCCTCTTTTATTTGCAAAGGAAATGTTGCACACGCGCAAAAATTCCCACAGCCCGCTTCGATCGGGTGCAATTTTGTAACATGTTGTTTTTTCCTCCGATAAATATATTACACAATTTAGTGAAAATGGAAGATCCCATTTTGTTTTGGGAAATGGTTCCACACCATTCATTGCCCTATGCTCTTTCAATTGGAATTGAAAAAAAAAACATAAATTCATCTCCGGTTATGCAAACATAGAAATTAATCTGAACCTAACCATCTCAAACAAAGCGAGGGAGTGAGAGAGAAGAAAAACTATCCATCGAAAAGGTCGAACGACTTCTTTCGCGGGAACACGCTGAGTTTTTCGGGGCCGAATGATGCAACGCGTGGAAAATAATAGCAATCAGCAGATCCAATTATCTGATTATCGATGACGCCGGTGCCGTGGATTGTGCGAGCCTGCAACGGCAACGTGTTGCATTCTTTTTTTAGCAACCGTGCCCAGGCCCGGCTCCAACCAAAGGTTGAACGCAGACTTTGACCTCTGCTGCCTGCTGATCGATTCTAGGCCCTCCCCGGGGAGATGGGGTGGGGCTGGCGAGGAAGAAGTTATGTAACTCCGTCTCCGCTCGCTATCTGCCCGCACCTATCGACAAGTTCGTTCCCTCCTTCGCCGGTTCCCGTGCCATACGGGCTTATCGGGGCATGTTATCTGCGCGCACTTGTACAAATGACATCGACACTTCGACGTTCATTAAACGGCGCGGAAAGGCAAGCTGAACTGAAAATTGAACCAGAAGATAAATCTAACAGGAGCACCAGGGAGCTCTGGGAGAACGGAGAAACGAAACGGGGAAAAAAGGAGAGAAAAAACGCGCAGGGGTTCGTCGCTTAACCGAATCTCCTTCCCGGGCGCGCCTGGCGTTCCTTATGGGAGTTTCGCGGGCACGGCGAAACGGCCCGGATTAACGAGCGAGCGAACGAGTTCTGAATGAAAATTCCGCAGCGCAGCAAAAGGGAAAACTCGGAGTCACCCTGGCGGAGCTTTAATCATCGCAACCCCACCCTTCTGCTTCGCGTTTGTTTTCTTCTCTCGCGGGAGGGAAAGGGTTAATATATCTTTTAGCGAGCGGCGAGGCTGCCCCGGCCGCTGGTTGCCTTATTCGGTTGGCATTCCGGTTAGAAGTTGGCTGGTAGTTGGCGCTGTGCAGAAATTTTGCCGAACGCGAGAGAGAGCGAGATCGAAAGAGAACGTGAGCGAGATGGAGCGCAGAGTGCGTGCTTAGATGCATAAATGTTCCGCTTTGCTGCGGTTTGCCATAATTGGGATGTTTCTTTGTTCTCGCAGGGTTCCCGGAGGCAGTCCGTGTCCGGGCACTGCCGTTCGCGCCGTGCCGTCGACGAGATTCTAGTTTTAATAAACCGAAATTGAATAAAAGGCTCCTCTTTTATTTGCAAAGGAAATGTTGCACACGCGCAAAAATTCCCACAGCCCGCTTCGATCGGGTGCAATTTTGTAACATGTTGTTTTTTCCTCCGATAAATATATTACACAATTTAGTGAAAATGGAAGATCCCATTTTGTTTTGGGAAATGGTTCCACACCATTCATTGCCCTATGCTCTTTCAATTGGAATTGAAAAAAAAAACATAAATTCATCTCCGGTTATGCAAACATAGAAATTAATCTGAACCTAACCATCTCAAACAAAGCGAGGGAGTGAGAGAGAAGAAAAACTATCCATCGAAAAGGTCGAACGACTTCTTTCGCGGGAACACGCTGAGTTTTTCGGGGCCGAATGATGCAACGCGTGGAAAATAATAGCAATCAGCAGATCCAATTATCTGATTATCGATGACGCCGGTGCCGTGGATTGTGCGAGCCTGCAACGGCAACGTGTTGCATTCTTTTTTTGCTCGCTCTTTTTCCCAACAAACATTCATAGATTTAGTGTTTTAACATTTTGGTTCGATGTGATGCGATGTTTTTTTTGCTCTCTCTCGTCTGCACCTGCACGGACGTAATCGATGTGCAAATGATTTGCGAAAGTGAGATTTTCCCGACACAGAGGCAAAGCAAAAGCTTTCTTTTATGGCCGGCCAGGGGGGGCAATCAAAAAGTGAAAAAGAACCGGTTGACCACGGCCGGGGGAAGAGCCGATCGCGAAAAACGGAAGCCGATCGTTTTTCGGTAGCGGCCGGTCACTTTCCACTTTCCTCCCTGGGCTGAACTGTTGAACTCGAGCGGCGCGGTGTAAATGGAGCGAATGAACCGCATCGTTTAGGAATCGGGGTTTATTGACGGCTGGAGGGTGGGAGTAGCCGGTTGCAATTTGCGATGCGTTGGGGTGTGTTTTTTCCGCAGCCGTACATTGTTGTTATTTCGCTCGTTTTCGTTCATCTCCGGAGGCTCCGTCGAAGTCGAATTAACCTCGATCGTGGTGCGGATTTTTGCAGCATCGCCCCAGCGCACGGGGTGAGGATGAATAACAGTGCTTCAGGTGTGTCAGTGTGTGTGTGTGTGTACGCTTGTAATTATGCTGTGGGAGAGCCCCCGCGATGGTCAATGTTTTAGGCTCATCGTGGGGCCGGCGCGAACGTACCTTACCATCTGGTTCGCGCTGTGAAGCCGATTTCGATACGCCGTCTATCGGAAATCGAAAGGAAAAGAGCGAAGGGGCGTGAGGTGGCCGAAGGTGGAAGGGAGTGAAAAATGATGAAACACATTTTCACCACGTTTTCCCACCTTCTGACGCAGTTTCCAGGCAGATCCATCAGAACGGATAGGGTTTCTTGCTTTCTTAATTAAAAAAAACCTGGCGAGCGAGAAAACGAAAAGCACGGCCAGCCCGGAAAGTCGGTTTATTCTCGTAATTAACCTGGTGGCATATGAAACGCCGGGCTTCCGTCCATAAAAAGACGCTTACGGGTTACAGTTACGCGCAACAGCACCGCCCGGCCGCTGCGGCGTGCGTTGAAGATTGTAATTTAATTATTTATGTTCCAACCCGTCCGGTGACTCCGGCGGGCGGCAAGCGACGAGCGTTGATGATCGAATCGTATGGTCATTTATATTTAAATTGGATTCAATTAAGTTTACTCGAATAGTTTAAATTGTGAACCGACATGTTGAGAGGCGCCATTAACTGGGCTGGGCTATGGATCGAAATAAAAACATAAATTGCTGTGGATAATAAAAATTCCTCTTCCTTCTTGCCTTTATCTGGTGGTTAGCGCACGCGAACGACTCGGTTAAATAAACACTGATAAGCCACGGGGCAGGGGAAGCTGTGCTTCCATTCTCTGGCAACAAATTACGCCATACGCTTTGGAGGTCACCCTGGGAGGGGTGGGAATGCGAATGGGTTGTTACCGTTCCCTGCTCTCGCTCCTGCGGTATCGTTGAAGTCTCCACTAAATTTGTTCCATTTAGCCCCCCCCCACCCGAATGGGTAGAAACATCGAATTGCCACACACGCAATCGTTATGGGTTGTTCCGATGTTGCGTGTGCCCGGATCGCGGGTTGCGATTGCTTCCCTTCAGATCCCACCAGTTTATTAACGAACACCGGGGCGAGAGGGCTTTTTAAAGCATCTTCCTCCGATCGATTCAAAACCTTTTGAAATTCCATTCCCATTCCGGGAGGCATACGTTTCTACTGCCACAGTGGGTGCGGCCACAGCAAAAAAAAGGATTGCGTGCCGCGTGCGTGGTTCATTCTTTTGTTCCATTTGCGCCCCGGCATCGCGGCTTCCGGATTACGTTCGGTGGGGGCGGTGGTGCAGTTGCACCCGCAGGAACCTTTTCGCGCGCCGCCCAAACGGCAAGCGGCCGGTAATTTGGCTAAAGCGTTTAAAGCCGAGTCACCGCAAATGGTAAACAATGCATGCGGGACAACTTGTCACGCTGCAAATGTCATTATTGACGGGCAACTTGCGCAACGGGCCGAGGTTGAGGTTCGCCGACACACACACACACACGCACACGTCTCTCATCGGAACGAAGCGTTGGAGTCGGCTTTCAAAATCACGTCCCAATATCGGGCAGGGCCCATGGCGCGCTCGCAGCCCATGTGACAGGTACGCCTCTCGGTAACGGGGCTTGGCTGGAGTCTCGTAATTAGATAGCAATAGGATCTGCCATGCGCTCTCCGAAGCAGAACCCCGCACGCGAGAAGCAACCGACGGTGGGACGCGGAACCGTCCGGTGTCGGATTCTACAGAAAAAACAAACACAACCCCCCTTCCCGGTGCGGCTTTCGTTACATGCCCCGGCGGTGATCGTTGCGAAACCGTGCGCCAACCGTCAAAACACTCCCAGCCCAGGGTTTTGCGCGGCAGTGCGAGCAGCGTTCTTTTTCCTCTTGCACCCCGAGCTGGGCCTTTAAAGCGGGCTTAAGGTGGCGTGAACAAAGTATAAATCAAAACAAATCATGCACACGAGCATGCGGGCAGTTGTTGATTTATTTATACCTCAATTTCGTTTAATAATGCTTGCCCGATCGTTCCGCAGCTGAAAAAAACGCTAAATATAATTGAAAATTAACGCACAGTGCACGAAGAAGCCCATCGAATGCTAGAACAGCTAATGCTCTATCTAATGCTGCTCAAGAACGACCAAAAGAACTCCAGCGAATTGAGAGCTAACGAGGCAACAACGTACGAGGCAACCCGCCAGGAAGGTGAAATAGAAAAACCCGTTTTTCTTCCCTCCCAGTGCATATGATACTCGCATTCCTACTCTTTCTCGTTCGTGTTGCATGAGAGGGTTCGCGTTGGTATGAGTGGCGAGAGTCTCCTTTCACTTTCCCACCCATTCGCCGCGTTAAGAAGGGGCGTGCGCATCGAATCATAGAACGCTTCGCGCGCCTGCCTAGAACCTGAAAGGGCGCACGACCAAAAGGTGGTAATATAAGAAGCAACCGAGAGAGAGAGAGAGAAAAAAGCAGCAGCAACTCCCAAACAAAAGTCATTGATCAAGCGCGTGTGGAATCGGGACCGTGTTCAACACGATGCCTCGAAAGGTCGTATTTTAAACAGACAACGATGTGTTAAAAGTGGCTGCACATCGCAAATTTCCTTGCGCCGATCGGGTGGATCGGGTCAGGTGTGAAGTATGGCGGCGGGATCGAAGGGAAGCAAAGCGAAACGAAAAACGTATTTATGATAGTAAAGGTGCGCAAATACGAAAACACGAGCCCGCGCACGCCACTCGGCTGGAAATGGATCTCAGCCATGCGATAAGTGGTGCAGTGATTGAGTTGTGAGTCGTAGCGCGCCGGAGGAATCATTAATATTGCTCCCCAGCCCCCAGGACGTGGGGCGCGTAGTGCGCCGGCACTAAATTCCCACGCATGTCATTAGATGTGATGAGGTGTGTTTTATTTCGTCTTCGCTAGCTTTGCTTTTTGATAAATAAAACACGAAAGATTTGCATGCCGCCGCAAGCGACGAACCTCCTCTGCCGCTCTGGAGATTCAACAGTTTCGAGGGAAATTTGATCGTTGGAATGGGTGGAAATGATGTGTCTTCTGTTACCCAACATCCACCGTCAAACAGGGCAACACGGAACGTGACGGGTCACGTGCAAACAACCCGTCAATCAGCATGCGCACTGGCCTCTACGCCTCCCAGCAGGTTATCGTCCGACAAATCGCAGCTCAAACATCATCAACGCACGCTCGCAGGAAGTTATCATTCCGCACGACGCAGCCGGAGCCATTGTTACCGTTTTCATGCGATAATGCAGATAAGTGCCACCCGCCCCCTGCCCATAAGGGCCCTCCCCCCCACCGCTCCGTGCGTGCCCTCTATGAATCAAAATAAACAATCGCTAATGACAGTGACACTGGCAGTGAAGCACGGTGCAGTTGGGAGGCACAATTGCATTCCCCGGCTCCCTGGCCCACTGTCAAGGGCCTCTGCGTGTGGCTGCGCGTTTCATTAACACTTGACCCAATTGACGGGAGCCGGAGCGACAACGACCCTACGACCCCAACGTCGGAGGGCGGGGAAAAAACATTTCCGAACCGATAACGAACGGCGTGTGAAACCCATTGTGTGCCGGGCTGTGTCTTTTCCCTGGCGGAGACAAGTTCCGGGAGGTTTTGGAAAGATCACCGTGCGCGTGCCTCCGAAATGAGCTTTACCGGAGACCCAATTCTGGTGGGGCGTGCTGCTGGTGTTGTTTTTTCTTGCTTTCGGCGTGTGTAGGGCAGTGGGTTTTGGTTGGAATTGGTTGTTCAAATTGTTGAGTAGGTCAGCCGTGTTTAAAAGCGGATTACTAATCCCGTCCCGTGGGTTTCGAATTGGGGTTTGTGTTGTTTTGTTTTCCGCCTTTTTTTTCTCTCTCTCTCTCTCACTCTCGGGTGAGCCAGCAGGCTAGATCGTGTCTATTGGGCAGAGGGCAAGGGAGGATTATATAAGCGAGGGTCATTTCTACTCCAGTTTCTCTAGCCAATCATTTCTCAAGCAGATGATTTACAGTGCGAACCACCGAAAATTATTATGAATTCATTCTTTCGCGCGACGGAGGGCGGGAAGCAGTCGATCTCGTTTGTTAACTTCTCCTCGCACACCGAGGGGACCGAGAGATTGGGTTCGTTTTTTTGGCTGGCTGCGCTTGTGGGAGTTTCTGGTGCTGGTTATTATTTTCGGGAAGATCACCCCCCCAAGTTATTGTTTTATCGCGCCCGCCCAAAGAGAGGGCTATCATAGGACTCTTCCCATCTGATTGTGGAGCGCTGGAGAGCTTTTCATTTTGACAAGAGTGATAAATTAACCTGAAGCGTGGCATTCGTGTCTGCTTTCGTGTGCGTCACCAAAAGTAGGCTATTATCAGTGGATCATTTCGGGTAATAATTAGGTTAAGCAGCATGAAATCATCTATTACACCGAACACGATACCTGGAGTGGATGAACTAGTCAGCTTTTTAACGGCAAATAACCTTCACAAGTGTATGGCACACCTTCTGAACCTTGACCCTTGTGAAGTTTCATTTCCTGCGCTCATCTGCATACAGCGCTTACATTCAAAGCCCAACTCCACGCATCCATAATCGCCCACAACGCACACACCGCTCCTAATGAGCTCGGTCCCGGCCTATACACACACGAAATCGATCCGAGCAAATGACACAATAGGCCGCCAATGGAACCTTTCCAATTTGCCTCCCCTTATAAACAGCTGCAGTTTATGCTTGCGGTTGCAGTTGCAGCGCCGGCAGATGCAGCTCGCGGTGTAGCGGGAGGTTGCGCAATTGCGCACAACCCACGGCAAGCGGGCATCGGGATGAAAAATCGACACTAATTGTGTCGGCGCACACTTTTGTCATGTCAATTATGAGATATTTTTCCGCTCCCCACCAACCATGGGCATAAAGTTGGGCGGCTGCGAATTGCAAACCACCCGCGGGATTGCGCGCTAAACACAGGTTTGCTTTTATCCGCGCGGCAGCAGGCGGTGTTCTTTTTTTTTCTTCCTTTCTCCGCTTGATGATGCCGCCACCTATTAGACGACGAACTTTCTTCCTCTACTTCTTCCCCAGCAACGGGCATCGTCGCCGCCGCCGAGGGTGAGACAAAATTACACACAAATAAATAACGCTACGTCTCTCGGAAAGGAAGCGACCGGCCGATAAGAGGCTTGATGGGGGAGCAGAAAAGAGGTGGCACACACACACACGCACGCGAAAAAAAAAACAAACAAACAACGTTCGCTCGAGCACAGGTCGAGTAATCTGTCGAGTGCATAAATCAGCGATGGGGAGCTGCTAGTTCGTTTGTCTGAGTATCTAGGCACCCGCTAACTTCCCTCCCGCTCGTCACTCCTGGTCGCTGGTCGCGCACTCCTGGTCCCTCGAACGGTTGCGATTCATTGTTCTAGCTGCACACTCGCTCCCGCCGCGTTCGTTGTGCCATTTTCACTCTTCATTGAGTTTCCCGGCCGGGCCGCAATCGTTTCCGCCCAAGCGCTTTCCACACGTGCCGCGTTTGCGGGCTGGCGGAGAAGAAAGCTGACCCGCAATCCCGTGTCTGCAGGTAGTGCGGTAGCGGGGATGGTTTCAGCGGCTGTTTGCAAGTGGTTTGCTGTTGATTGACAATCGCGTCACCGATCCACTGCAGATGGCACAGATCGACCACTTTTACTTTATCACGTCGTCGCGGAAACGAAAAGGGTTCGTCGCTTGTGGCGCGAGCTGAAGTCGTTTGTTTTATTTGATCAAATTAGCGACGGAACGGCGATAGGTAAACAGAAACTTGATCGAAATCAAACTTTGGCGTCGCATATTGCCGATTTCCGGGTGGCCGACCCTCCCCCTCCCCCCTTTATTTGCCAAATCGTTAAGTCGTTTCATTTCAGATTTCTAACAAACTCGGGTCGTTCATTATCGCCTCCCCAATCGAACGGAAGTGGTGCAAATAGGCGATTCGCATCGATTCGCGCGTGACAAATTGATGTCGCCGTTCGAATTTTGGCTCCGGCTCTGCAGGTGGATTATTATTTATCAATTAGCTTCGTGCAACGAGCTGGCAGCTGGGCCTGACCTCGGCCGAGTCCGATGCAAACGGCAGGCTTAAATGAGCCGTTAAAGGTAAAGACGTGTGCGTCACCCGATTTCCGGCGTGTATTAAGGACGGCCGGCGAAAGGCACGACCCAGACGCCGGGCGATGTACTAAAATCTATTAATTATCGGATTTTCTTCATCTCCAGCGCAGCTGTCTGGGCCAGGGCGTTAAGCTGGTCGCCGTAGCTCTGCAGGAGCGCATGACGATTCCAGAACGCCATGAGTGTGGGACTTTTCTCGGAAAGGGCCGCTCCGTCTGCGGACGAATTTTCTCCCAATTTAGTGGCTGTGCGCGCGCGCGCGCGAGGTGAAGGGAATTATTTATGAGTTACACAACGTCGCCGCCGTCCTCCAAGTGGGCCAAATGAAGCGCGCTGGCAAGATGCAAAACCCGCGCGCCGAGACTCATCTTGTGAACGGAAAATTGGCCTCGAAAGTATGACCCACTTTCGACGGCGGCAGCGTCGCGCAGAAGGCGGCGTAGTTAGAATCATTAGCCAGAATAATCTCCCATGGGGGGAGGCTTGGGCGGCACTACATACCGCGGGGCAGCCGGGCGGCACAGCGGGCGGCGGACGCCGGGAATCGAGCACAAAAGCGCATTGTTCTAGCTGCACACTCGCTCCCGCCGCGTTCGTTGTGCCATTTTCACTCTTCATTGAGTTTCCCGGCCGGGCCGCAGTCGTTTCCGCCCAAGCGCTTTCCACACGTGCCGCGTTTGCGGGCTGGCGGAGAAGAAAGCTGACCCGCAATCCCGTGTCTGAAGGTAGCGGGATGGTTTCAGCGGCTGTTTGCAAGTGGTTTGCTGTTGATTGACAATCGCGTCACCGATCCACTGCAGATGGCACAGATCGACCACTTTTACTTTATCACGTCGTCGCGGAAACGAAAAGGGTTCGTCGCTTGTGGCGCGAGTTGAAGTCGTTTGTTTTATTTGATCAAATTAGCGACGGAACGGCGATAGGTAAATAGAAACTTGATCGAAATTAAACTTTGGCGTCACATATTGCCGATTTCCGGGTGGCCCACCCTCCCCCTCCCCCCTTTATTTGCCAAATCGTTAAGTCGTTTCGTTTCAGATTTCTATCAAACTCGGGTCGTTCATTATCGCCTCACCAATCGAGCGGAAGTGGTGCAAATAGGCGATTCGCATCGATTCGCGCGTGACAAATTGATGTCGCCGTTCGAATTTCGGCTCCGGCTCTGCAGGTGGATTATTATTTATCAATTAGCTTCGTGCAACGAGCAGGCAGCCGGGCCTGACCTCGGCCGAGTCCGATGCTAACGGCAGGCTTAAATGAGCCGTTAAAGGTAAAGACGTGTGCGTCACCCGATTTCCGGCGTGTATAAAGGACGGCCGGCGAAAGGCACGACCCAGACGCCGGGCGATGTACTAAAATCTATTAATTATCGGATTTTCTTCATCTCCAGCGCAGCTGTCTGGGCCAGGGCGTTAAGCTGGTCGCCGTAGCTCTGCAGGAGCGCATGACGATTCCAGAACGCCATGAGTGTGGGACTTTTCTCGGAAAGGGCCGCTCCGTCTGCGGACGAATTTTCTCCCAATTTAGTGGCTGTGCGCGCGCGCGCGCGAGGTGAAGGGAATTATTTATGAGTTACACAACGTCGCCGCCGTCCTCCAAGTGGGCCAAATGAAGCGCGCTGGCAAGATGCAAAACCCGCGCGCCGAGACTCATCTTGTGAACGGAAAATTGGCCTCGAAAGTATGACCCACTTTCGACGGCGGCAGCGTCGCGCAGAAGGCGGCGTAGTTAGAATCATTAGCCAGAATAATCTCCCATGGGGGGAGGCTTGGGCGTTTGGGACCACCGGGAGAATGGGGCAACCTGTCACTGGAGTGTTTGCTCGGCGGCGGTTGCCACACGGAGCCACAAATTAGTTGCAGCTGATCCGCACCTTTCCAGTGCTCGTTTTTGAATAGTGTGTTTAAATAAGCATTATTCAAAGCGGTTTCGGCTCGTTATCTTCACCGCACCGGGTGGCGTGTTAGGTAATAGTTTTTAATGTTCTATTATGTCGTCAGCTTTTGTCGATGGTTAGAGTTTGTTTTTGGGCGCTTTTGTAAGAGGAATTGGTGAGAGAGAGAGAGAGGAATAGATAAAGCTTTGGTTGAAAACACAGTTGAAAAAGTAAATGAAGATTAACTACTTAATAAAGAGAGCGTTTCGCAAGAGGATGATTATCGTTTTAAATGATCATGCTTCATTTGCTAAGTTTTTCGCTCACTTCTCTTACTCCTTGATAACTTCATGTTTTTGTAGAATATTCATCTAATAAACGATTTAAACCTAATATGTTGCAGTGAATAGATATTTTCAAATTCAGTGTATAAATTTGATTAGGTGGGTTCACACGAGTCGAACTCTGCTCGAATTTGTACGATCTACGAACCTTTTTGTCAATGTATTAGTGAGTCGAGCAAAGTTCGCCGAGTCTGTTTCGAGCAGAGAAGGTTATCCAGTTTTGGTGGATAGCACGAACTTTTGCTGCGAACTTTTTGACAAGTGCCGTGAATGTTGTTTACACTTTAAGGTTGACATCTTCATTCTTTCCATCGGGCTGTCTTTTTTAAAACTTTTGCTTAGATGATGGGGACGAATGCCTCAGCTAAGCACCTAGGTTTATTGCACCATACATTTGTTGCGTGTGTTGTGTTGTTGTAGTCATGCACAAATTCGATAAAATATCATAAAGCCACAATGGAGAACACAGCTTATAAGTGAAATGTAAGTATGATTTCAAATGCTTTTGCAACAAGTGAAATTAATCGTTCTCTGCGCTACTTCTTTCTCTTCTTTGCCGAGCTGTTTTTGTTTGTTATTCAAACACATCAAAAGTTCGTATCGTTTGAACGCAGCAAAGGCTTGCGAACTTTTTTTTGCAAGTTTTTTGTAATGGTGTGCGTGAGGTTCGTCATCAAAAGTTCGACTCGCGTGAACCCACCTATTATACTTATATTCTTACCTTACATGTAGAAGTCAAAAAGGAAGCGGTCTGATGAGCGTCTTACCATTATGTAGATCCATAAGAGTTCAAATCAAATGAAGCCTTCTATCATTGAAATGTGTGTTCCATGCCCAACTCGGATAAGAAATCCCAGCTTCTTTTCAGACCTAAGCAAAGCAAAAAGCTAGCCACTTCCTTTAACACCAAAAAGCCATGTCATCTACCTCAAACTGACGCTGATGGCCCTCGCGACCCGACCGGAATGACCGGAAAATGCGCATCGAACCACCACCACCATTAGCTCGGCGCGCTCGGCCCGGAGCTATTTGCCCATTTAGGGCCAGACTTCGAAATGTTCACACGCTTAGGCCCAGATGATGGTTCGGCGGCCACGGCACCCTCGCGCTAGTTAGGCGGCCCCGCTCATCGAACGTCACCGATCGACCCCTGCGCCGGGCGTGAAAAAGGTCACCGCTGCGGGTTCATTTTTCGGGCCCTCTCCGAATTGTCCCCCCAGCGGTGGACGATTAGATACCGCAGGGACGGGTCGGACGAGCGAACTGGATCAAAAAAACGCCCCTCCGAACTCGTCACATCGGCGATCGGCCCTGGGGCCGCCCCAGAGAGGTCATAACTTTCCACTTTCGTTTCCAGGCCCGCACGAACCGAACCGTCGATCAGGTCTGGGCGAGGGTCGGGTTTTCACTGCGATTAAGATGCAGCGGCAGCGGCGACGACGACGACGACGACGACGAAAGAAAGAGTGATCACGCGATTTACGGGATGATAACCGGACGACATCCGGACATTCATGACTGTGGCGTGGCGTGGCGTGGCGGAGAAAATGTATACACTCATCCCCATCATGTAAATCGCTCGCCCTGATAACGCGGGTAGGACGAAAAGTTCCCACCACGACCCTCGGTGAAACGGGGTTCGGTTTTTGAATGTTTATGGCCCCCAACATAACTTTGCGTATTAGAAATCTCCCTCAAGATCCTCTTAAAGCCAGCGGAACGAGAACGTTGCACATATTTCACGCCGCAGCGAGGTCAAAGGAGGAAACGTTCGTACCCACCCCGGCCCGGTCTATTTACAAACAAAACATCCATGTTTGAGCCGGTGTTACATTTCTTTTCGCTCCCATCACATGGTAATTTGCATACATTAGACGTATCGCTGTGTTGCGCGCATGGCAGCATAATTAGCATATTTTAATGACCGGAAAATGCGCATCGAACCACCACCACCATTAGCTCGGCGCGCTCGGCCCGGAGCTATTTGCCCATTTAGGGCCAGACTTCGAAATGTTCACACGCTTAGGCCCAGATGATGGTTCGGCGGCCACGGCACCCTCGCGCTAGTTAGGCGGCCCCGCTCATCGAACGTCACCGATCGACCCCTGCGCCGGGCGTGAAAAAGGTCACCGCTGCGGGTTCATTTTTCGTGCCCTCTCCGAATTGTCCCCCCAGCGGTGGACGATTAGATACCGCAGGGACGGGTCGGACGAGCGAACTGGATCAAAAAAAAAAAACGCCCCTCCGAACTCGTCACATCGGCGATCGGCCCTGGGGCCGCCCCAGAGAGGTCATAACTTTCCACTTTCGTTTCCAGGCCCGCACGAACCGAACCGTCGATCAGGTCTGGGCGAGGGTCGGGTTTTCACTGCGATTAAGATGCAGCGGCGGCGACGACGACGACGACGAAAGAAAGAGTGATCACGCGATTTACGGGATGATAACCGGACGACATCCGGACATTCATGACTGTGGCGTGGCGTGGCGTGGCGGAGAAAATGTATACACTCATCCCCATCATGTAAATCGCTCGCCCTGATAACGCGGGTAGGACGAAAAGTTCCCACCACGACCCTCGGTGAAACGGGGTTCGGTTTTTGAATGTTTATGGCCCCCAACATAACTTTGCGTATTAGAAATCTCCCTCAAGATCCTCTTAAAGCCAGCGGAACGAGAACGTTGCACATATTTCACGCCGCAGCGAGGTCAAAGGAGGAAACGTTCGTACCCACCCCGGCCCGGTCTATTTACAAACAAAACATCCATGTTTGAGCCGGTGTTACATTTCTTTTCGCTCCCATCACATGGTAATTTGCATACATTAGACGTATCGCTGTGTTGCGCGCATGGCAGCATAATTAGCATATTTTCTCCTCATCAGCGAGTCGATCATGGCTTTTAGCGGTGGTTTAGAAATAGAAAACGATCGACAAGAGACATTGATCTGCGTTCGGAGGGAACGGCCGGCGGTGGCAGCGCCTTCTTCCTCGCTGACTTCCTCCTTCCTGCCCTGGAGGATGCGCACGCGGCGCACGATCGGTCGTGGCTGTCGTGGTTGTCGCTGGCGGAAAATTGTGCCGGCGAAACACACACACACACCAAACTTCCTTTCCGAGCGACAAACATGCAACCGGAATTGATCACGAAATTGACCGGCGACGACACACGCACACGCTCTCAATTCCGGTAGAAATCTCAGGCAATCATGATGGCAAAATGGCGACGTCCTGTTGGTCTGGTGCGTGCCGGGTTGCTTTACGCGACAATTAAGATGTCCCAATGCGCTTCATCACTTCGGGCGTGGAAGAAAGAAAGTGTCCCAGGGTCCATCCTTTTCCTGCCCACCCAGGGCGCGAGGGCGCGCGCGCGCGAGATTCGAACGCGGGAGAATGTGAAACGTGATAATTACCTTCTCGCGCTCCAGGCGCGGAGTGGTCCCATCGCGTCACGTCATCGGGATTCAATCAAATCGGGCGCCCGAAGCTATCGGGTGCATCATTACACGCGGCGGCGGCGGCGGCGGCGGCGGCGGCGCTGCTTTATACCTTCCCGCGATCGTAAAATCCGAAAACCCTTCGCTTTATGAGGATGCGCCATTCGCATGCCGGTGCTGATTGTTTCTAGCGGGGAGAGACATTCCGCGAAATCGCTGCAGCCGGGTGCAAGGTGCATCGTGGGACCGTCCGGGTGTGTGTGTGTTTGTGTGAGAAACACCGGCCTCGAGCAGGTGACGATGGGAAGGTTTAATGTTGCGATAGGAAGTGGTCGTTTTTATTGAAATCGCCGCGTATGCGATCGGTCGTGAGATAATCGCATTAAAATATTAATATACTTCCCAAACCATGAAGAGGAGACTTTATGGGCGACAATAAAGGCGACATGGATGGAGTTTTGCAATCAAGGCTTCCTGTTTATGTTTGTTTGGAGCTAGGAGGCTGATAGGAGAAACTTGATTGACTATATAATATACATATAATCCACAGGATGGGTCACATAAAGACAGACCTCTTTCAGTGCAATCAGACATTCAGAAGGCAACACTCAAAACAGCAATTAATAAGAAAACATGAAAGTATTAGAAAAAAAGATTGCGTCTTTCGAAGTATCAATATTACAGGATTTTTCATCCATTCTCGAACATTTCCGACAGTCAGATGAACTCAATGTTGAAATTCTTCCAACCATTCTTGAAGTGGTTATTGCGTCATTGGAAGTTTTCAACCTGACATGTTAAACACAGTGGGGAAGCCACTGCCAGTGAGGGAAATGCCATTTCAAGAATGGGTGGAAAGATTTCAACATTGAGTGGGACGATTTTATCTAACTGTGGGAACTTTTCAAGAATGAATGAAAAATCATGTTTTAGTACGTTTTTAGTGATATTTTTCTTACATTTTTTATCGATTATAGTGAACTTGGTTTAAAAACCCTAGCAGGCTTAGACGCATAATCTCCATAAAACACTTACGTTGAAATGGATGTATTCAGATATCAGTTCTTCAACAAAAAAGATGGTGGTATTATTCATCTTTCGTTCGGCGTAATAAAGTAATGTAAGTTATTCCTCCAAGAAACGAACATAATTTATGATTATCTTAGGTAAAACACACGCGGAATGGCACTCAATCCGTTAGATGAAGATAAATATCCACGGTAATAAATAAAACAAATCAATCGCACAATTCCGGGTCCGCGCAATCGTTCCAATGTATCGCGTCACATCCCTAACGTTCCCTCATTTTTGCGCTCCATTTTTGGCCTGGACGGACGATCGAGATCGGCCCCGTACCCGGAACCATCCGGAGCCCAGCACAATGCTTACGAGAAATATGACAAATTTGCGTGTAATTATGAGGCGGCTTTTGAGGTTCCCCGGCGAAGCTGTAGCACTGTCGCGTGTGGTTGCGGCACACTAATTTCCCGGACGCCTCGGGCGGTCTATCCGGCCGCGGTCACACGCGGCGCGTGTGCGCACACGGCAATGACCTTCGATTTTGGTCGTTCGCGTTTTTTGGAGCAACCCCTTCGGTGTTGCTTTTGGAATCGCTCCACCCTCACCGGTCCGTTTCGAAGGCGGTTCGTTTCAATCCGAAACAGGCTCCAACGCAACATAATCGAACGGTCGGAAGTGTATCGTAAGTTTACTTCAGAATCAAACGACTCAAGTGACAATTTGTTTTGCATTTCATGGGCGATCTCAACCCCAAGCACCCAAACGCTCCATTCGTCGACGGACAGCTGGCGACGGGACGAGTTTCGCCTCCGTGTGTTTGTTTTAGTTTAGTTTTTTTTTCGTCTGTCCGTTGAATCGCATTGTTCACCGGTGCGGATGCATCCGTGCTGGCGGGCACGAGGAAACGTCGGTTGAATTATTAATATCGCTTACCGCGCGGAGCATATTCGCGGAAGAATTAAGCGTTTTGCGCGACGGCGAAATCCAACCGGGCCGGGCCAAATGATGCGGCTTGTCATGCGTCCCATTGAATTACGTTTGATTAATTGATTGCCCGACTCACGGTCGCTCGTTTGCTTGAAGGTGAGTGCAAGGGGAAATATTTTTTTTATTTCGGAGAATTATAATTAAGACGAATAACTGCGGTGGGACCGATTCGGTGTGATTTATCGCGAGCTACAATATAAACGCTAAAATTAGAACACTTCCCAACTCGAGTTGTGAGGTGGAGAAATGAAGCCATTTATCGCATGCTCTGGAAACTCCCCGACCAGGAATCAGCTGCAAAGAAAGCGTGCCGGCCGTATCTCTCTCGAGGTTCCTCGCGATGAGATGCTTGCGATACCCAGCCGCGCCCGCAAATCGGCGGGAGAGAGAACGAATAATTACAGAAATTATCTCCGCCCGATGGCAAAAGACTCGCGCGTGGACACAGAACGCCGTCGCCGCGTCAGATCGCTTTTCCCTCTCAGATCGCTAATCGTGTTTCTTGTGTTCTTTTTTCTCTCCTCTCCGCTGCTGCCAGCCGAAAGCACCCGAACGACACTTCCCGCTGGATGGGGCTGTAGTTTGCTGTTTAATCACAAAAATCTACGACCGCCGGCCGTGGCTCAATTAATGCCCGGCTCGGGGAGGGCGAATCCATCGAATGATGGATGGGTATGAAATGGATCTCGTGTGGGATGACCAGCTGATCACGATCCGTACGACGAAACGTCTCTTTTGCTCGGGCTTGGACGACAACAACCGAACAGAGAAAAAAAACTGAGTCATCACGACTGGGTTGGGCTGGGACGGGGCGAGTGAATTCGGCTCTGGAATTTCAGTAACCCAAGGTTACTCCGTAGGTTAACATATTCCACATCATATTTTGACCAAGCGACGAACCGTGAAGACGCGAGACGACGACCCGCCGGTGAGAGGACCCCGTCGTAAAAATCTAAATTTTATTTCTTCACACGTGCGTTCCACCGGCAGCTCAGCAGAGAGGACACACATACACACCCAGCAGAGGGAATCGTTTATCGCGATAAAGCATAAAGGGAGACAAAAAAAACGACTCGCACAGGCTTAGCGTACGGGGACAAAATTATCACAACCGAATCATCACCTCAATCACCGCCATCGTGACGGAAGCGAAGGAAGCAAATCCGAAACATAAACATATAAAAAAAAGAGCGACAACAATCCGACGGACAAACGAGCGAGCGAAGAGTGGAGCGAGTGTTTTTTTTTGGTATGCCCTTCTCGCGCGCTGCGCTATTTTCGCGTGCTTATAAAATATTTAAATGATCCTCATTTGTAAAACCATCGTTTTGGCCGGTGGAACAGGGGGCAGTGTAGCAGGGAAACGGCAGTGGCTTCGTTTTACGCTAGCCTTAAACGGATCGTTTTTTTGTGGCTTGAAAAATTGGTTTAAAAATTATCTCGAATTTGGGCGAAAAGTTTGTAAACAAAATCGGCCATAATACTTAGCATATTTTATTTATTTAAAACGATTCAGCAAATCTGTTCTAAGGCGAAATGGCGGTTGTCTATGTCAATCTCCAAAGCTAAGACCTCACAGAGACGTTTTCCCTTTTTTTAAATATATTTTTTCACGTTTATAGTTCTGAAAAAAGCAGGTATTCTAAATAAATTCAACAGTTTTGTAAGCACAATAGGCAAATGTGGCGCCCTCTATTGATGGGTGACATAACCAACACGATTTTTGAGCTTCCCTACGTTTAGTTTTAAGGCAAAATCGGTCTAAATGGTTTTGATAATAATGCATATTCGGAAACACATTTTAAAGACGTTCATGGATACAATTAGAAGACAATATGCTTTTCTACTTACTGATGTGACCGTTCCCAGCGTGTGGTATATGTCCATTCGCTCTGTAACCGGCAGGCATCTTGAACGAGTTCAGCCCAGCCTCGATTAGACGAAACCAAATCCGCAAAATCACCTTCACTCCCGTGCTGTGTACGTTGTGATTATATTTTTGCGTTATTTTTCCGCACGCGCGCAACAATCGAAGCGTCGGCTGTAAGCGTGCTATGTACACCGCGCCGTACAACACCAACACAGATACGCGAGCGCCCGAGCGCCTCAGTTGCACATCAGTACACTTTGCGCTCCACTTCTAGATGCGGCCAGCCCGTCTAGGAGGGCCCCCGTGCCGCCAGCCGGATCCGGAACATCCGGAACGCCATGTTAGGTACGGATTTGTTTTTTCACACACACACAGACACACTCGCAACACTGCAACACACGCGCGCGAACTGGATCGGGCAATGGTTACCAGGACAACACCAGGAGAAAAAGGGGAAAATGGATTTCTAGTGCTAAATGAGATGCTGGAAACGTTTTCTCCCTCGAGGGGAAGCGGCGCACACGTTCGATTGCTTCACCACAGTTGAGTCAACGGATCAGCGATGGGTGGATCAATATTGTAATGATTGTTTGGCACTGTTCTCACGTACTGGATCGATTCTAGTTTGTGATCGGGGACTGTAGCTGAAAGAGGGATATTATTTTCATTTATAAACACTGTGTGCAATTAAATATTGTGTATCAATTAACTACGTGTTTATTACAACTTCCAAAGGCATTATTTTAAACGATGAAAACAAAATGTAAAATACGATACGGGTGCCGTAACGAAAGGCGCTTTCCGCGAGCGAACCATCCATCAATCAAGCCCTCCCCAAAAAAAAGCGAACGCCGAGAATCGATACGCGATTTCGTAACGAAAGCGACCCGTATCATAAATTTTCGTTACCGGCGACCAACACACACACACGAGCACGGGAGGAAATTGAGAGCCACCAGAAAACCAAAAAACAAAGCAACATCCATTAATGAAGGGAAGACACGATAGCGCCCGCCCGATAAGCAAATGAACCGTTCGACCACACGTGTCCCGGGTGGGTGTGGGTGGCGAGACGTGTGTTTTCATCAGCCCGCACGCTCCGCAAACAAGACAGATCGCATACACGCGCACACACGGATCGCAGCGCCAATCGATCGTGAGCAATTTATCGATCTGTTGCCCGCGCGTGACTCCGTCGAGGCAGATGATACTGCCGAAAAATGCGCCATTGCGCAACCGGGGCTAGCATAACACTGGCGGATGGGGGAGTCTCTTTTGTTTCCTTTC